>CATIWR010003492.1:0-16227 GCA_949677035.1 Omphalea diandra | reverse complement strand
ATTTTGACGATACTCAAGATGGGGATCAAGGTGTGAAAGATGGAGATGAGACTGAAGGTGGCCTTCAAGAGGCTGCGGAAGACTCATCTGGATATGCTAGTGATTCACCAGCTTTTTAGTTTTAGGTTTCTTTTAGTACTTCTTTTTTTCTTTGTTTACCTTTTGTAATCAAACTTGTAATCTCATATTTAGTATACATATAAAAGTTTATTTCTTTTTTGCATCTCTTTGTGATCTCAATGTTTGTTATAATTTTGCTTATTGTTCCTACTTATGCTTAATTTTCCCTTTACTTATCTTTGGTCTTATCTTTTTGATCTTGCTAAAGGGGGAGATAAATAAGATAAGATTCAAGTGAAAAATTAGATATAACTATTTAAGAGGGAGTAAGTGAGCAAGTGCATAAGTTGAGGGGGAGCAAATTGAGCAATTATTAGGGAGTAAATTAACTTTTCACTTAGAAAGTTTTTGCTATGTTATTTTACACTTAGAAATCTTTGCTAAGTTATGATTCAACTTTACTTCTCTATACTTATTTTTCACTGTGGATCAATCTAGGTTGTCAAAATCAAAAAGGGGAATATTGTTGGACTATGATGGTTAATCCTAAGTCTAGAACCTCTTTTAATCTTGACAAAGTAGATTGATCATCACTAATATTTCAAATAAGTGTTGTTTTTGTAGAAATAAATAAATCTCTCAAGAAGAAATGAAAGGAGTTGATAAACTCCAAAGTACATGTAAATAGCGATCGCAATCTAGGATTCGTGATCGCGACTCATGTTAAGGCATGCTAAAATTCAAGCAGGCGAAATCGCAGAGTCATTCTCGACCGCGACCTATGGAAAAGAAGAAGCCAAAATGTGACAGACAAATTCACGGTGAAAGTCACACCCTAGTCGCGACCGCGAATTTCAAAGAAACCCAAAGGGAAGCAAGTCCACAACCACAGCTTGACAAGTGTTCCAGAAGACTGTTGGAAGTCAAATTTCGCAGAGCCATCTTGTTGGTAGCGATCGCGAATCCTAAGGAAGAAAGATGACCATTTTGGCATATGGATTTGTGTCCTCTGTCGCGGCTTATGCAAGAAAAACTAGCGATTGCGACTTCTGAAAGTAGGTAAAAGACAACGACTATATTTTTTTTGTGAACTAATAAGAAGCTGCCACGTGGACTAGCCGTTAGACACAAATAAAATTTCCCTTGAAGAATTTGGATTTCGCGATCGCGAAATGCAGTAGCTACCACGATTCCATCCTGACAAGCATTTAGTGCAGAATCTATCAAGCATGTCTCAAAAATTTGATGTGTTATGATCTGCAACGTCTCTTTGGTGAAGTTTGGCTATAAATACACCACCAAACAACCATAAATAAGGTTGCTAAGGAATTTATTACAAGTGATTAAATCTCTCAATCTTTGCTACTCATTTTCTTCATGAAATTGTAATTGTTAGGTATGAGCATTAAACACCAAGTTGTGAGGTTGTAGTGTTTAACTTGTAAAAACACTTCAAGAAAAGTTTAAGTGTGAGCCTAGTGAAATACTTGAGTGAGGTTGTGTGTTAGCCTAAAAACACATTGTTGTAAGGTTGTGTGTTAGCCATCAAAACACAAGTTGTATAAGTTGGGTGTGAGCTTGAAAACACCTTAAGATAGTGAAATATCCAATTGATTAATTGGGGAGTGGACGTGTGGTCAATTATACCCGAACCACTATAAATTGGTTGTCTATGTTCTACTCTTTTTTCTCCCCTTTTTATTGTTGTTGAAATTTTTATACACCAATTCAACTCCCCTTCTTGGTGCCTAGGGACAACAAAGATGATACTTTATTTTTATTCAATTTATCTAATTTTTATTTAATTAAATTTATCATATACTTTTATATGATGAATTTTTTAATTTTAAATTTATATTTAAAAAATAAAAATTTTAAAATTTCAATCTATAATTCATAAAATTTCTTAATCTTTCATTTAAAAAAATTTCTCCCAATCTCTCCTTAAAATATAAACTATTTAAAAAACTTTAACAAATATTTAAGAAATTAATTACATGAGCTCAATTAAGATGACATTTTGTTTTGTATTCAATTTAATCTTTTCTTGCTTAATTAAATTAATTATATATATATTTTTACATGAAAAAACTGACTTTTATATTTACATTTATAAATTTTAAAATTTAAATTTATAATTCATAAAATTTCTTAATATTATTCAAAATTTCTTGCTTTCAATCTCTCCTTAAAATTTAATGTTTATATTTTAAATAATAAATTATTTAAATCATTTAAAATAAAAACTTTAAGAAATCTTTCAAAACTAATTACATGAGCTTAATTAAAATGATATTTTTTATTTTTTATTTAATTAAATTTATTATGTACTTTTATATGATAATTTTATATTTAAATTAAGAATTTTAGAAAATTTTTGAAACTTAATAAATTGTCAATCTCTCATAAAAAATTAATTTATATATTTGAATAATAAATTATTTAAATCATTTAAAATAAACCTTTTAAGAAATATTTGAAAATTTAATTACATGATATAAACCTGAACATTCTCAAAAAGGTTTATCATTGAAATGAAATTTAAGAATTTATTAGTTTATTATTTAAATATATAAAATAAAATTTTATAATTAAAAACATGAAATTAATGTAAAATTAGTTATTTATCAACTAAAATAAAAATAAAATTTTTGTATTTTCGTGAAAAATTATTTAAATTGAGTAAAAATAAAAATATTATTTTAGCAAAATTTAAATTAAATCTTGAATCTAATTGAACTAATTGAAAAAATATAAGGGTGAATTGAATCTAAATATATAATTTATTAAATACTTATTTTGAATTGGTGTACAATTAAAAAACTAATTCATCAAATTATGATGTAATTGACTCAGTTATAAACTTTGAATACAATTGAAAATTTGTGAAAGGATTTGAGTATTTAAGTCATTGAGTCCAAAAATTGTAATTCAAAAATTTTTATTATAACAATTGAGCATCTAAGATAAATTATGATATAAACTCTTTTATCATAATATTTTGTCATAATATATTGGTGTCAAATTTTTATTACCCACCAAATTAGATATAAGAAGCAATATTGTCATAATAATATTTTGTAATTGTGTTAAATAATTTTATAAAAATGATAAAATTATTTTATCACCATAAATAGTTATATTCTTACTAAATAACTTGTTTGTTATAAATAAAAAAATTATAATTTAGGCACATGAAATAACGCAATAAAATTAGTAAATTTATTAAAAATATAAAAATATCAATATATTTTAAAGAAGAAAAAATTTGAATTTAATTAAATAATTTAAATATTTTAAAATTTCTTTTTATTTTAATTATATATATATATATATATATATATATTCTATTGCATCGGGTCAACGGGTCGGATCATGAATTGACTCATTCGAGGTCAATTTTGACCAAACTCTATTGGGTTGGCTCTTATCCATCTCGAGTCTAAAATTTTTGGATTATTTTGGATTTACTATGGATTTGGGTCGGATTCGGGTCACATTTTTAGAGGTGATTCTAGTCAGATTTTCAAATCCGGTAAAATTCTATCACCTTTAGGTAGGATAATGTTATATTCTTACTCATACCCAAAGAATTGTAGGTATATTCATACTCATTTAGATAATAAATATTAAATTCATTTCAAACTCATAAAATTTTAAATAACTCATATATATCCATTATCCAAATAATTACTAAAATATTTTAAAAATTCCTACGTAAATTAAAATTACAATATATAATTATAAATTTACAGTCATATTTAACGAAAATAATACATATTATATTGAAAGAGATCATATATTAACAATTAAACAAAAAATACTAAAATAGTAGAAGACAAATTAAATATTTTTAAAGTCTATCAAGTTCTTCAAATACAATATATTAGATATATCACAACTAATAAGTTTAATTACATGATCCTATTATTACACATCTACCATAATATAAAATATTGAAAAAATTTGATATTATTTATATGAGCTAATATATATATATATATATATATATATATATATATATATTTGCTGCGCAAATTTAATTTTTATTGATTTCATTTAGATTTATTTGATTTTGAATTTATTTTGTTTTGGTTTATTACTTTCACTGTGTTTGATTGAATTATTTGTGTTATATCTGGATTGGTTTCCAATGAATTCAATCGTCAATTTATAGTTTTCTCCTGAGCTCAAATTTTAACTCTCATTTATTTCTAATGGGAAAAGTTTCTATTTCATCACTAAGATACTATGGTTTAGGGCTTCAAAATGACAATTACACTGTCAATCTTCCGTTTGCAGGAACAGCAATTGAGGATAGTAAGACATGGAACCGCATCCATAACCATTTGCAGCTGTGTTCAATAGGTAGGTTAACGGTCACCTAATAAGAGAAGAGAAAGGACTGACACCTGCCTCTGTCTACCCATCAACGTACACATTCTTTAGTCCACCAACTAGCCGTTTTCTTGCTGGATTTGAATTGTGACTTTTATTACATATTATTATTTTTCATTTTCTCTCTTCCTTCCTTCAACGTGGCATCCAGCTGTCCGCGTTCTTTGTGATGGCCCACACGATTTCTTTCCCTCTATATACATTCCAACCTCTCCCCTACCTTTCATCAATCACTTCTCATTTTCAAGAATCTAAAATATTCTCCCTTCTTGATCGTCATTCTCTTTCTGGGTTGGTAGCATCAAGATTCTTACAATGGCATCTTCTGCTGCATTATTCAAGAACTTGGCTGTTATATTCTTGGTGGCAATTCTTGCTTCTGTTGTTGCTGTTTCAGCTCAAGATTTGGCACCTGCACCAGCTCCAGATATGGATAAAGGAGCTGCTTATTCTTTGGGGATGTCTGGGGCTGTTATCTGCTCATCTCTTTTCTTGACTGTTCTTGCTCTCTTCAATCACTAGAAAGAAAGATTTCATTTTCAGTAATCTTTTTTTTCAATATTGGATATATGATGGGTTTTTTTATATTTTTTGTTGTTTATTACCCATTATTATGGGATGTATGTATTTATATATGTAGATCATGGATTGAGTTGAGGATAGCCATTTCATTCATTTGTTTAGCTAGAGAGTAAAATAAAGGATCCATTTGGGCTCTATTGTATCACTGGCATTGAGCAGAATATATATATGTATGCATACAATTTTTGCTTATGATTATACTACTTGGATCATATAATACTTTGGCTTTTTTTTTTTTTTTTTTCAATTTTGCTTTTATGTTATTGGATATGAGTTTTACGTAATTGTGAGAGGCGGTGACCTTATTGTAGTTTGGAGTTTGGATCATGTTTTATGGGCAATAATTGAAAGATTATTTTTAAAAAAAAAACAGAAGTAAGAAATCAATGAATTTTGTAATATAAAAAGAAACAAAACTTTGTCTATGTCCCTTTATAAGTTCGCTAGAAGCTTCATCCTTTTTCTCTTTGCTGTGTGCCGTCTTCGTGTTCTATTGGAGAGATCACCGGTGGCATTAGTCATCGGTGATTATCTTTTTCGTTCTCTCTTTTTGCATATATGTTCTTTGTCTATTGGTATGGTTTGGATATATTTTACTTTGATCTTGGTCAGATATCCCTCTATAGTGTTTTGGTTTATAGATTTGGAATCTTTTCCTTGATTTTTCCAGCATGTACTCGGCTTAATCTTAGCTTAGGAGATGTGCATCAGTTTCCTGGGTTTTTTAGGAAAATTATTATAGAGGTATTAAGCTCATGGATAGAGAAAAGCCATATATCAAAGAGTACTGTTGTAGTCTGTGTGTTTGGATTTCATCTTCAGTATGCTTCTTTGTTCTTCAGTAGCCTCTACCTCAGATCGGCTTTACCAGATTTTCTACCTACAGTGGAGTCAGTTTTTCTTCGTCTCACTGGAAAGCATCAAGCATTATCCACCAATAATGCGGGTCTACAACCTGTGTTTGTTGGAGGTGCATTTCGTGGATTGGAAGAGATGGAGAAATTGTTTGACTACCCTTTTGGATCTAATGTATTTATCAAATGCAACTGAGTTTTAGACTCAAATTAAACTGATTTTATGTTGATCTCCATTTTTCTTGGTCCCTCTGTTTTGGGCTTAGTCCCTTATTAACGAAAATTTCAATTTCTGACCACAAAAAAAATATTTGTTTATGATATCCCTTCATGAAATATTTGAAGGTCGGATTTGTAATAATGACAACCACATTAAGAATGTAATAACAAAAATCAACATGACTTTTATAAAATTTTAACAAAAGAGTTGTGATAGTTGAAATCGATGCTCTTATTTCCTAATTGGATGCCCAATGGTGAACAATAATATTCCAACCCCAATCTTAAAAAGGATCACTCGAACAATTATTCTTGCTTCTAACTTTAAAATAGGGTTTTGACAAGTACAGATATCACATAATTTGCCTAAGAATTTAAACGTTATCCCCTACCTATTTAAGGGATAAGGATGGATTATGAATGGAAAAATCAAATAAAAGATATTTTAATCAAAATCAAATTGAATTAAATTAATATATTTACTTTAAATGTAAAATAATTTTTGTCATTTGATCGATAATCGAACAAATTCATATATATATGTGTATATATATATATAATAAATATTTTTAATTTTTAGCATAAGCATTAATCACCAAAACTATTAGATTTTTAATCTGAAAGCTCATGTTACATGTTACATGTTACATGAGAATAATATGATTATGTTCTATTACATGCATATATGATTAAATTGTTACATGTTACATGTGAATACAAGTCAAGTGAGAATCAAATACTCTTAACGATTACTTGACATATCATTTGTGAATAAGCACTTACATACGAAACTAAAAGGGGCGTTATGACCGACTTGTCAAACACTTGCAAATTACAGGAAGATGGACCAATAGGTCCCAAATCATATGTTACATGAATCACATGAATATCCCGGAAGCAATGTTTGCCTTGCTCGGTCACGACAAAAACAATGCTATTGCATTTGCACTTGCATTGTCAATTGTTATACTTGCAATGTATGTTGATGATATTTGATTATAGATTATGCCATGAGAATTTGATTATTGTTTTTATTCACTGAGTCTCAACTCACCAAATTGCAATTATTTTTCAAATACTGAAGCATATACTTTGGACACTTTGGTACATAAAATTTTGCATAGAGACACATGGAACACAGGTCATCGACTGAATTCCAACTCTCTCTCCTTGTGTCATGTACATACATTTGATAGGAACTAGTTATGGTCACTGGTCCTAACATTAGTTAACACATGTGTACATTAAATACATATAGGATTATATATGTATGATGAATAAACCTTAATGTGTATGCATTTATGAACATGAAATGCCATGATTTGCAACTAAAGATGATAGTTACAGTTGGTGGTATCAGAGGATTCAAGCACACGCGGGGCAGACGTGCAAATCCCAGTGTGTATGACATCACGGGGCTGACGAGCAAATCCTGGATGTTGAGTGCTCTGATAGGTATCAATTGTAGCATTACAGATTGTGGACATGAATAGTATGAGTTTTGTAAATGAAATGGTCGTTACATTTATTAGTATCAGAGCCATATGAGTTCTATCATATGAATACGATCGTTACAGTTTATTGGTATCAGAGCAAATATGAATATGGTCATTACATGCAGTCAATTAGTATTTAAGTTTGTTTAGCCATGTATACTTTGTTGTAAATAGTTACTATGTTGTGAAACAAGATACATAGTGTAAATAATAATAATAATAATATAATTGAAATAAGGTATATTAATGACAATGGATAGAATGAGAGGATTTTAATGATGTTGTGTCACTTTAATATTCCATGTTTTATGAATAAGTTAATGCAGCTACTTTATATATATATATATATATATATATATATATATATCCTTATTGCTTTTGTTAGACTATTTGTCATCATAAAAAAAGGGAGAATTTTAAACCTTAAGGTTCCAAGTCTTCTTTTGATTATTACAAATTTGTCAAAGAGCTAATCCTTGTCCAAGTTATTTCTTTTAGAACTTGCAGGTACATCAATTTTTTGGACTATGGTGATTAGAGAAGGAAGTTTGTTTAAAAACTTAAAATGTTAGAGAGTGAAGCTTAAGGCAAACTCAACTCGACAAACCAATGGTTGTTGTCTTCATCCTACAAGCATTGTGGACCTATCAACAAGCATTGAAAATATCACAACAAGCAGTGGCAAAACACTTGAACTTAAGTATTACCTTTTAGAACTTCTGACAGCTATTGCCCATATTCTCAATAGGCATTGAACAATTGCTCTAACATGTCACTACACATTGAACTTTGCAACTGGCATTGCATTTTTGTAATTAGCGTTCATTTTGCCCTCAAATAGGCATTGTACTTTTACAACAAGCATTGGAAAAAATGCCTTAGATTGAGTAAAACTATCTAAAAGTTGAAATGGGAGTTAGTCCAACTCAACAGGCATTGGAAAGGCTCTCTAAATTGAGCCAAAAAATCTAGACCTCCCAATAAGGTACACCTAATATCCTAACAGGCATTGAGCATATTCAAGGGGCATTAGAAGTTCACCAATAAGCATAAGACAAATGCTCTAATTTGAGCTTTAAGCACTAGACCCCTCAATGAGTGGCATTCATATCTCAACAGTCAATGAAGGACTTATGTAGATCTTGAGAAATAGATCATCAACTTCATAATTTTTTAGAATTAACAATAGGCATTGACCTTTCTCTAATAGGCATTGAAGTTTAAAAGTAGCGACCAATGTTTTTAACCAATAACCATTTAAGTTTGTTAAAGATAAAGGTAGAGCCTTAAGTCAAGTTCTCTCCAACAACTACTCCCAATAGACCTTTCAATAGAGCTAATAACCATTAAGAGTGTATTTTTCTTAACAACCACTTATTTGTATGAAATCAATAATGGGTGATGCTTTAACAATAGGCATTGGGATGTCTCAATAGATGTTACTTATTCTAAGGTGCAATATAAAATGAAAGCTTTCTTTAAAATGGCTAGTTCTCTGTTCTTGGTATAAAAGGACCCGCTTTTAATAGAAATAGATAGAGAATTATTCCATTAAGCGAGTATTCTATTGTGAAAGCTTTTCTCAATTAAAAGGTGACAAAGAGTGATCTAGCAATCAAAAGATGTTATATTTAAAGCTTGCAAAAGTTATCTTTAAAATATAAGCTTTCCAAAAATTTTCTTCACATTCTTAACCTCAACAAGCATACCTTATGTGAAGTGCTTAAGTGTCTTTATTGCTTGACTGAGAAATTTGTTTCTCCTTCTTAAAGTGTTATATTTAGTTTGAGGAAACCTTAAGTTGGGAAACCTTAAAAACTAGATCTTGTGAAAGGTTGAAAGTAATACCTAGAAACTACATTGGGTTAAGGTTAGTAGTCTTTGAGATATACTAGTTAGAGGTTGATAGAGCCTGAAAATCTATAGCTTGTAAATGTTTGATAAGTGTCCAAAGACTTACTTGTGTAAAGGCTATTGACAGGACCTTAAGTTATCAAGATAATGAAGGCTTTAATGGAGATACTAAAGGAGAGGATGTAGGCCAATTGTGTAACCTTTATAAATCTTGTGTCTTAACTCTTCAAATTTTCAGTAGTTAGTTTTAAATTTTTAATACTTGTCATTGCCCTATTAAACCCCCCCTTATAGGGCACTAAGGGACAACATGCATGTAGATTGTACAGCCAAGCATGGGTTGTACATTCTTGTTCTCCCCTAGTGCCCTACAAGGGGGTTTGAAAAAGAGTAACGACAAGTAAAACTCAACTGCTAATATATGTAAAAATTAAGAGAAATAGACACAACCAATTTATAGAGGTTCAGCACAACCCTACCTACTTCCTCTCCTCTAGTCTCCCACTAGAGACGTTCACTATCAAGATAGACTCTAGGTGCTATCAATCACCTTTAAATAAGTAGTTTTTGGGTAGTACTAAGTCATTACAAGTAGACTTTTGAGTGCTAATAAAACTGTTTCCCAAGTAGTTTATAAGTACTACCTTAAACCTTTTCACGAAGATGATTTAAATCTACATAGATCTTCTTAAACCAAAGAAAACTTTCTCTAAAAGATTTATAATTTAAGGATGAGAAAGAATACTCTCACTCAAACAATAAATAATAATAATCACACTCATAAATTATGCTTGACTTGGTGGAGAGCTTTAAGAGATGTCTTTAGCTTATTTTTGAACTCTATTTTTAAAGATATCCAAAGCAAGCTTTGACAATTAATCTTCCCTTGAAGCTAGATCACACTTATTTCAGCCATTTTATCAAAGTTTGTTTTCATAATAGAATAATCTCACTTTTAACCATTTCTTACTTTTCAATCTACTTAATTATGTTATAGGAGAGTCATTTTATAGGTAGAGACATGAAACTAGTTATTAGAAGGAAGGTTGTTACTTCATGTTAAAAAATAGTCATTCAATGCCTATTGGACTACCACTGCGCTCATTGTTGGGTGTAAATATAAATTATACGACCATTGATTTCATTAAATGTCCGTTGGAACTAGTTGTTAGAGAGAGATCTGTCTAGATGCTCCTCTTTTGATTTTCTTAATTTTTTTAGTCACCAACTCCTTTAATGACTGTTGAAGCTACTCAACACCTATTGGAATTTAATTTCAATTACTATTAGAATACAGATAATGCCTGTTGAAACATCTTCAAATGGATGTGAGATTGATGCTTTATTTTTCAAGATTTTGAATAATGTTTTTATGACTGTTAGCTTTGGTTCAATACTCGTTGAAAAGTGTCCTAATGCCTGTTGTAACATTTTATCATCTCCTGTTAGAGAATCCAAAAACTCTAGCTTTGCCTAGATGCTTTTCAATGCCCATTGGCATATGTCATTTGAGGTTTTTGTTCAAGTCGAGTCCTTTGGACTAATGCCTGTTGCAAAGATGCAATGCTCATTGAGGTATCAATCACCAATGTCACTAAGAAGGTTTGCTTACAAAGCTCAGGAGCTTTAACATCCAATGCCTATTGCGTAATGAAAGAGTTAATGGTTAAGGGGTCCAAAATCCTTAGCTCAGCTTTGGGTGTCACTTTAATGTCTATTGTGTATCCTCAACGCCCGTTGATGAAGTCATAATGCCTATTGAAATTCCACAACACCCACTGGCTATGAATACTTAGAGTTTTAAAAAAAAAAAAAAACTTCATTTGAACACTTTTGATTAACAAATTGATGTACTTATAAGATCTTTGACATAAACTCAAACAATAGTAAGTTTTTAGATATGTTGTCATCATCAAAACAAGCTTGGTTTACAAAAACTCCCAAGCTAGACCCAACAATCTCCCCCCTTTGATGATGACAAATAATCTATAAATGGTTAAATAATCCATGTAAAAGATGTATATAATTGATCATTAGCTCCCCCTTAGTTTCATTGATTATGCAGTATTAGAACAAAGTTAAACATAATAAGTTTTTATAAAATGAAATCATACAAACTAAGTTATAATATGCATTAATCCTTGCATAAGCTCATACTAGATTCTTGCATTTTGTTTTCACTCTCCCTTACACTTATAATAACTTTGTATCACTTTGTTATAATCATTTTGTTTTCATATACTTAGTTATTTCTCCCCCTTTTGTCATTATCAAAAAAAAATAATAATAAAGATAACTCAAGTAAGAACAAACAATTGTCAAGAAAAGATACTTAGTTATTTATATTCATAAAAGTAATGCTTCCCGTACATTAATATTTTGAAAAGTAAAAAGATAAGAGAGATGAAATAATTAGAAATTATGCACATGACGATGAATGAGGGTAAAGGTCCTAGAGATTTGTTCTAAGGGTTGTCTTTAGGCTCAACTATTATCTCTAATTCTATTGGGGTAGTTGGTGTTCCAGGTTGCAAGTTTAGTTCTTCAATTATCTAGTTAAGAGTTTGGTTGACATCCTTCATACCCCTTTGAAGTCTTTAAACCTTTTGATGAAGGGAGATGATGGAGGATTCAACCTTTTGAACAAAATTCACAATTAAGGCAAGTAGGTCAAGGACCTTCTTCTCAAATTATGTGAGAACAGTAATAGATGTGACATCCTATTTAATAATCATTTAAATTTCTTTATAATTCTATCCATTGTCATTTAAAAAACCTGACTAATTTGTTTTTCTCTTATTCACCACTTAGTAACTATTTATAACAAAACATACATGAATAATCAAACTTACATTTCTAATTGACTGCATACTGGCCCAACCTCTATTACACTGCTAGATAGTGACTTCGAAAAGTATACTGAATGTAATCTTTAGTCTACTCTTCTTGAAATAAGATTTCATATAAAAGAGTGAGTTCGCATACTCAGTAAGTAAATGCATAACGATACTTCAATCTCAAATAACATAACAATATTTAAACATAAATAACTCATCATCATATCCATGTACGAAATAAAGAGTTTTTACTCTTAAATGCCACATAGGCTGTCAAAGGTTATTGCCACACATGCTATCATAAATTGCTGCCACATAGGCTATAGATATCACTGCCACATAGGCTATAGATATCACTGCCATAAAGGCTTTCATTTTTAGTTGCCACATAGGCTATAAATATTGTTGCAACACATGCTATAGATCTCATTGCCACACAGGCTGTTATATTTTGTTGCCACACAGGCTATTAAATGTTCTTGCCACACAGACTGTTATATCATTGCCACACAGGCTATCAAATATTCTTGCCAAGCATACTATTATATCATTGCCACACAGGCTATTAAATATTATCGCCACCCAGGCTATCACATGTTATTGCCACACAGACCGTTATATATATTATTGCCACCATGGTTGTTCTATATTATTGCCACACAGGCTATCAAATAGTTTTACTTGCCAATAACATCAAGTATTAGCCTTTCAAGAAATCAACTATAAATCCAACAAAATTTCGGCAATAAAATGACCAATAATGACACCCATAACTTTGGAAGCTCATATTACCACATACTCCCATTCTCCAGTCATAATTTATCAACATCTCATGAAAATAAATAAATCAAGAATATATTAATCTTTCATCTATGTATACCACAATATCATCACATTAAACAACATTTCATTCCATTGAAGTATATGGCATTTAACCCATCACACATATAGTACCATTAGCTATTTACTTACCTCCTCCTTCAAGCTTATTTACCTGTGGATGATCCCGGCTTATTCCAACTATTATCCTCAATGCCTCGAGGACCTATTTCAATACACCAATTCAATTCATGATGATAAAGCAAGATTTTCATTTTGTTATGCAACTATGACATGATTCATGCAAGTGGACCTCGCATTTATTCATATTTTCCTTATATGGCAGCCTGAACTTGCTATACTCTCACAACAATAACTCTAAATATACTCATCCAAATTACTTAATTCTTTTTTTAAAAATAAACTGAACGCATAATGATATAACATATTTAATTTTCAAGCCAACATCAGACACATAGAAAATGTGGTGTATTTTTAAATTTGTCCCTGTTACAGTGTCATCTCAGTCTGAGTAGGTCTTACACTCTTAGGTATATCTCAAATTGTACAAATCCAATTGCAATAATAATCTACCATCAGTTACAAAACATATAGAGGAACATTTTTCATGTTTTACTCATTGTCTAATTCAGTCTATAAAGTCAACAAAGGAAAAAATCTCAGGGTAAGCAAGTTTGTAACATGATGACAACCAGTCATGATGAAGGACAATATCTCAACAACCATGTTGAATTTGACAACAATATTTCACATGCATGTATATCAGACATAAATACACAACTTTCAAGTTTGGACCATCATCAAATTCTGAATCTATGGCCATCAAATTCTTGGAAAACAGATTCAAAAGAAATGTGAGGTTTCATCCTGGTACAGAGTCAGTCCCAATCAATGAGCCATATCTCTTTCCACACAGAAAATCAATCAAAAATGATTCACAGATATTTATAGAGGACATAACCCTACAAATTTTATGTTTTACACTTTGTCAAAATCAGAAAATAAGGCCATCAAAATATAAGAAAATAGAAGACTGAGATCATCTCGATTTGGATTTGATCTAGTCCTACTGAAGGAGTCATATCTCCTCACACACGCCAAATCAGGAAAAACCATTTCATAGGCATTTATATGAGACATAAAGCTACAACTTTCATATTTTTCATTTCCCGAATTCCTCTTCTAGGATTATGAAATTGTGGATGTAAAATTCTGTTCTGACAGCAAAATACAACACAAACAGCTCTTGTTCTCTTGGATTCAACTTCCATCCAAGAGCTCTACCTCAATTACTCCATAATTCTCACTAACCATGCATGATTAACATGACATAAGAGGTTAATTTCAGTTGAGAAGAAGATAAATTAACTTACCTATTATCCCATAATTAGAAAACCTTAGGCAGCTCACTCTTCTCCCTCTCTTCTTCTTTTTCTTCTTCTTCTTCTTCCTTTCTTTGTTTCTTCCTTAGCTCTCTCATTGTTTCTGGTATAACTCATGGTTTTCCTCTGAATTCTGACCCTAATTATCAGATATAAACTTATTATAACAATATAAAATCATGGTGCTTCATTTCCATTGGTTAGAAGTTCACTTTTTCTCTTTTAGTCCCTCTTCTTCACTCCTTAAGCACCTCCATCCATCTCTCAATCGCCATATGCTCCTTATACTCTTAAATAAGTTCTATAACACCATTATTTATGATGCTATAACATGCACATAACATAAGATAATTTGTCATGCAACTATACAAACACTACATATATGTTCAAGTGTCCCAAATATAACGGTGCAAGTGTCATTGTCATGCTTCTACAAATCACATGACTAAATGATCATTTATCCAATCCATATGTTCATGTAGGATTTCATATCATTTTTGCAATGAATATGTTCATGTGATAATGTCAATGAATGTGGATAGGGATGTTACATTTCTTCCCCTCTTATAAAGAATTTCGTCCTTGAAATTCAATACGTGTAAGTAGCTGAAAAATAACTAGATACTCACCTAATCATCCACATTTATAAGTAGCTCAATAATTAATTGATGAAACTAATGTCATATCCATATTCTTGAGCAAGAACTCTATTTTCCAAAAGCAAGAAACATTAATCAGCTGGAAGAAGGTTTACTAAAATGGCATTTAAACTTGCAGATGTTCCCATTCAATCTCAAGTCCCAACAGAAAGTTACCTTCTCAAAAATACAAATATAACATAGATTCATAGTTAGAAACAATCTATATTTCATCCTTGAACAATAAAATTAGTATGTCAGGACATTACATGTCAAATTGAGTTAACCAAACAGGAGCATTTAACCAAACAATTTAGCCACTTATAATGAGTTAAGTGCTTTTATAAGTATCCCATCATTATAAAAAAAATAATTATATTTGATCCCGGACTTGAGAAATCCTACTGATATAGCTATCAGCTTAAACCAGAATTGCAAGTATTTACACAACACATGCAAATTACAATTAGCCATTTGATAACCAATAACATGCAAAAGTTAACGTAAAACTTTATATGTCAAAAATACCACAAACAGGAATGCCATGTAATCTCACAATCTCAGCAACATATATTTTAGCCAGTCTATAAAGTGAATCTATTTATCGTATAGGCAAGAAATGTGTAGATTTTTGCAGCTGAATTATTAAAATTCCCTAATGAGAATCTGACAAAGAAATAGATACAACAATTTCTCAGAATTGTCAACTATCTACGCAGCTTTGTTCTCTATTATGCAAAGGGTGCCAAGCCTTTACAGCTCATTATGGGGGCCTACATAGGCACTCGCAGTCAAAAATCTCAAGTAGCTCTTCAGCAGCTGTCACCTTTACAAATTCCCTCCTCAAAGAAAAGATTTCTCCAGACAGATGCTAGTGATAGCCATTGGGGCCATTCTCTTAGAAGAAAGGAAGGAAAACAATGAATATGGGCATGCCAGCGGTACATTCAAAGAGTAAAAAAAAACACTATCATTCAACCTTCAAAGAAATCTTGGCCGTGAAATGTGGAATTAAAAAGTTTGAATTCCACCTCATCGGTTACAGGTTCACAGTGCTAATGGACTGC
>CATIWR010003480.1:0-34986 GCA_949677035.1 Omphalea diandra | reverse complement strand
TTATGAACATGTGCAACCATGTGCGTTCCGTTCCCCACCTCTAGGTCCAGCTAAGAAAACTCAACGGCCACCACCTGCCACCCATTTCACCATATATCTCACACGCATTGTTCTTGTTCACCACCTTATAATAACTTGATCATCACCACCACCAAGTCATCTTACTCACTTCCCTAGCTAGACATGGTACAATGCAAGCATTTCGTATATGTGGCAGCACAGTTAGACTAATAACGTGATAACATTAGGTTAATTAGCCTGTAACAGATAGCTTAATTAACAAACCTTTGGAAAATAATACATCCATACTGTAACATTCCAAAATGCTGGTAGTTCTGTATTTGGTGTGAGTTACTACTTCATCCATATAAGTATGACAATATTCATACATATATGTCTACTAAATGAATAGTCGTGATCAATGAGTTGGCAAACCACATGCACCGTATGGGTTGCAGGGTGCAACGGACCGTTGTGGGTTAAGGGGACCCTCCACATATGTAATAATTCTACCCCCAACAGCACAAATCAATTGATCATCCACCATATATATATACATACACACACACTATAAAGTTACACACTCTTTTCTCTAGCTCCTTCCATGCATGTTTTCCAATTCATGTTCCCAGGAGTTTCTATATGGATGCCGCAAAGGCGACAATAAGCACAAGTCAGTAGCAACTATACTTCTTCCTCTGTATAGCTGACCCAGCACCAGTAGCCGATATCAAAATGGGCCACAACCCAAGGGCGATTATTAAGAAGACAATATATATGTGCCTACTTCCCGGCTTTTAATAATTTTAATCCCTCCCAATTCTCCTTATTCATTATTTTAATACATGCGTTACTTATGTATCTATATATAAACATAAAATTTAGTTTGATTTTAATGAATTTCAATATCTGTTTTTTTTCAAAATAATAGCAAAAGTATTTTTGATATAAAAAATAATATAATAAAAGAAAATCCAAATTGAACAAATGTGCTTATTTACATCAACATGGATTTATTTATTTATTTAATCATATTTAAATGATTTATAGGTGTTAGATTGTTAATAAAATTAGGATGAATTAGTATGTAATTAAATTTTATATCTTAAACAACTTTTATTATTACATCATTTTCACTTTTATTATATCGTATAGATATCAAGGAAACAATATTAGTACAAAATGAAAAATACAAATTGAATGGTCAAAGAATGAAATAAAATCATTAAATTTAAAAAGTAAGAAATAGTACTTATCAGGCAACCATTTTTTTTTTTTTTAATTATAACTTCGATCTAAAACACAATGCAATTATTAGTTCTCAATTACAATTAATGGCTTTCAATACTATTGATGAGTTATTCTCTTTTTAATTTTATGTAATTCTATTTTATTTAAATTTTAATCATAATTTAATATAATTAATGAGCTATTCTCTTTTATTATGTTCATATAAAGTTTAAGTTTTGAATTGGTTATAGGTATTTGAATGTCAAAGTCATAGTATATGATCAAAAATCAAAGAAAAATAATAAAACTTAATAAGTTTTTCAAAAATAATTCCATTAAATAAAAAAATATCATGTTATATATATAAATATAAAGTTTCAATAATACTAGATTTCTATCTCTCTCTGTATATATATATATATATATATATATATGCTAAGACTAATAGAATTAATAGGATTTGATATGGTGAGCATGTATTTTAGTTTTTAAAAATAACAATAGTACTCACAAGATAAGGAACATAACACTATAATAAATTTCATTTTTATTAAAAAAAATTAATCACCCACAGCAACTTTGATCACATAAGATGCTGATGCTTTGGCAAAGTTTGGCTTCGAGTGCGAGCTTGAGATTGTGTGATTCAAGGATGAAGGCCCCGAGTGGTTTCTTGGCTTATTTATTCTCCAAACTCTTTTAAATATACTTTTTTTTTTTCCTTGAGAGAGTTTTTCTCTTTGAATTTTACCTCTTTAAGTTTTTAATGAGCACTCTTTTTAATATTTTTACTAAGTGAATGATGTTTTATTTTCTCAAAAAAAAAAAAACTTTGATCACATAATTATAACAAATTTGTAATCTTCTCTATAGCAATAGTATCTAAATCCAAGTTCAATTGAAAAGTATTTTTCTATAATACAATAATGAATGATAGTGTTATTTCTTTCGTTCATGTTGTACTTTACCACAACCATTTTTAAAAAGAAAACGAAAGCGAAAAAGAATATACAACTCATCTTATATATCACCAATAACAACAAACACATTAGCAAATATATGTATTGGAATGCCCTATATAAAAAAAAAAAAAGTTATTTATGTTTTTGCGAATAATACAATAATGTAGTTGGACTTTAAATTTACATATAATTTCCTAGCATCTTCTATATATATATATATATATATAGGCATTGTTAGTATTTATATTGTCTTAGGTAAATAAATAAAGTTTTTTTAAAAAAAAATTTAAGAGAACAAATAGAGTTACCTATACAATTAGGAGTTATAATATAATTAGGACTTTAAAAGTGTATGTCTAAAATAAGGTGAATTTTACAATGATAAATTTAGTAAGGTCGTCAAATAACGTGGTTTAATATAATGGTAAATAATAACTTTCATTTAATCCAACGGTATCTAATCATATCTAACTTAATGGTACATAATAATTTTTATATAATTTAATGATGAATTATTAATTGTGATATTATAGTGTAATAGCATGAATAAAACTATAGTTTTCACCTTTCTATTCATGTAAATTGGCAAACTCTGATTGAGTTTCAATTACCCATCTTTGAGCTTCAATCCAAATAAATTTATGAACTTTGAATGAGTTTAAGAAACAAGTTCATGAGATTTTAAAATTTTGATAAATTTAAAATATATAATTATAAAATTTCTAAATTTTTTAAGAATAAATATAAACTTCACTGCTTGAAAGAGAAAGCGGAGAGTTTAAAATAATATACCAGAATTAAAATAAACTTAATATAGTCAAATTCAACTAAAATATAAAGAACTAAAATCTCATAAAATGAAAATTCACCATTTTTATCTATTTTTTAATCCAACTATTTAGAAATAATATTTAATTCATTTCAATCTAATAAATTAAACCTTTGCAGTTAAATTTATGAATCAAAAAGTATAAAATTAGAATTTCCACTTTCTAAAAAAAATAGATATAAACCTCATCGCCCTAGATGTAGTATAAAAGTCTAAAACAATATACCATAATTAAAATTTGAAATATAAATATAACTACTCAATTAATTTCTAATAAATCTAAAAAAAAATAAAAATATCATCTGATGAACATTCATTGTTTTTCTAATTTTCTTCTCTCTCTTTCTTTCTTTTCCTTTCTCCTTTTCGGCTCTCTCCCGGCTCTAAACAAAGTTAAAAATAATAAAAGTTGGATTCTTTAATGGATGTATATGGCATTGGCATTTGTTAGGTCTAATATGTGTGGCTATCAGTTAACCTAGAGTACTGGGCTTACTAGTTGGCTTCATTGGTTTTAACGTGTTTCACCCTCTTTTATAAGAATCACCTATTCTGAAGGGTTAAAAAGAGGAACTGAATTCATCCTTTCTTTATAGTACAATTTAATATGGTAGCCGGAATGGTTCAAACTATAAAGTTTAAAATTCTTTGATTTGATCAAAATTATTAAGACCCCAAAAATGCATTATGCATATCAGTATGATAATACGTTTAATTCTCGAGATCAATTAGTCTAAGTAGTTAAAAAAAATTTGTCTAAGCCTGATAATGAAAACAAATGTATACATTCGTATGAGTTATCTATAAGAACTCGTCTTATAAGATGATTTGCAGGCCACAGATATGAACCATGATCTTTTTTGGAAATAATGTATGCATGATGTAACTTGCAAGCGTGCTGGAATTACCAGTTGAGAATGGCTAATTAATAAATGTAGTTTGGTTCAGACATGGACATTTGGATACCATGGCATATTTGAATGTATACGGACGCAACTTCCTAATTGCTATCTATGTTCAGCTTTAATAATGATTAAGCTTGATAGTGAAAACAAATAAAATATAAGTCTGATCAATACACCATTTTAGTTAGAATCCAGGAAACATTCCTGTGATGACATCCAACTTATGTTGGTATAAATAAAACGATTTTAATTATATTGGGCTAAATTGCTAATAACGGAATTAATGTCTCAACCATATATCACATGGATTGAGATCATCACAACTAAATATACGAGATTACATCACATAATGTGATTGATCTATTAATTGAATCTGTTTTACTAGCATCATCAGCTATAGGATCCTTCTCTAAAGTGTTGAGATATCACATGATTTTCAAATTGGTTGTGAGATTTGAATCCACAGCATGTTCATAAAACAGACATGGGATAACAATCAATATGTCTCCTTTTGGACCCATTACAATAATCCGATTGAAACGTGCACGCTCTTTACATACTAAAACAACGAATCAAACTACTCCCATCCAAAAAATAATTTCCTAAATTCCATAGTGGTCATATAATAACAACAATTTCTCCTCATGACTTAAAAGGTATGCATTGGACTAGTTGGCGAAATATTGCCCACAATCTTATTAAAGCTAATTTTTCTTGTTTCTTAGAAAAAAATTCTAATTCAATTATTGAAACCCCAAATAAGGAAGATGGTTTCGTTGAAAAATAAAAAGAATAATATGTCTCATAAACAGAATGTCAGAAACTTTTTTTTTTTAAAAAAAAATCTTATTGGGACCATATTTAAGTTTTTGTTCCCTCCAAAATTCATAGCAACTTGATATAAGATCCAATTAAAATTGATTACCTATCCCAAGTGAATCCAATATTGCCAGCCAAACATTTTTACAGTACTGTTGTCCAAAATTTAATTATCTGCTGATGAGAGTAAAGAGAAGTCCATCTGATCCCATCGTGATGGTCAATAAAACTTTTCCCAACTTGATTATTAGTGGGTCACCACCAGCCAGATTTGATCACATCATCCACGGTAATCTGCAGCTTAGCTCGCACCCGGAACCCAGTTGGACGACACTATCACCAGATTCATCACCACACACACACACACACGTGAACTCAATCCCCTATTTTTTTTTTTTTTTCCTCTATAAATTTTTTGCTACGTTGTCCTTAAAAGCATGAAACCGATATAGCCGCCTAAAAATATTTTAAAAAGTAATTCAAATTCAATCCAACTTAAAAATAAATTTAATATAATTTAAAACTTTTTTGATTAAATTTGATTTTGATTCTAATTATGATATCAATATGAATGATTTAATTTAAATTATATAAAATTCATTTAAAAATAAAAATAAAAATTTTTATTTTTCAAAATTAAAATTACAAGTAATCTAATCCAACTCAAATATGCTTTAATTTGATTACTCTATTTAAAGTCACTAAAAAAAAGTCCAAAATCAAACAAATTCAAAAATACATGAATCCGAACTCATTTGACTTAACATGTTTGCTGTTCTAGAAAAGTCTGAATTGTGTGCATATATATATATATATATATATATGGCATACATATTTTTATTTGGTATTTCACATATGCTTACAATTTCAAGTTTTTACGAAACCCATTTAACATGTTCAAACAACAGAAAATAAATTTTTTACAAAACCCATTTAACATGTTCAAACTAGAGAAAATAAATATAAAATGTCTATCTATTATATGTTCTATTGCTTTAATTTAATTATCAATTAAGAATGATGTCATGCATCTCATATTTTCCCGTTCTTATATAAATTGATGTATGTCATAGTGTTGTTGACAATATATAAACACCTAAAACTTGAGAGTAGTATTGATAATGTTGTTACAGTTAATTATTATTTATTATATTTATATGATTATATTAGTTTTACGGGGTGCATATAAGAAATAAAGTAAAAGATTGGACACTATCATACCATCAGAAAATAAATATTTAAACTGAATATCGTTGTAATTCAATATGATATGTGTGAAATGATTAACATAAGTAAAAGAGAAATTATATGAACTGTAAAATTCTACATAATAAATTAAATTGGTACAAAAAATAGTATAAATATATATGTATATAAATAATTCTTTGAAATTCAACAATTTGAGTCTAAAATGGCTTTTTTATTGAATAAGAGATTAAATAAAAATTAAAAAGTCAAAAATAAATTCAACTTACGGTAATTAAGGATTTTCATAAAAAAAAAAAAAATTGGGCGATTGTTTTGAGTAGAACATTAATTTTCTTTGTAAGTGCTCGTTTTGAGTAGTACATTAATTTTCTTTTTCTAAGACAAAAAATTAGTAATTTTGTTTGTAAGTTTGTCTCTCTTCATTTTCAAAGTGTTTTTTTTTTTTAAAGACATTTTTTCCATATAATTTTTAATAAGTTTAAAAGGTGAAAGAAAGTTCTTATATGTAGAGCTATGGGCTTTAGATGGTGGATTTTAAAATTATGGTCTGTACTTAATAGATATTTTTAGTAAATAGTTTATTATAATTGGTTGTAAACTAATAACATATCAATTGGGCTTTTAAGAGTTTAATAATTTCAAACAAAAAGATGGGTTTTTATATTGAAATTTGAATTTAAAACATTAAATAAAAACTCAGTTTTATCATACAATTAAGTTTAATTGAGGGAAAGTGATACTGGTTAATTAAAAATTTTACGAATCCCTCTGAAAAAATTGAACATATAGCGATATTAATTAAAAAAATATAAATTGCAACCAATAAAATATTGTCACATTACATTAAGTGATATATACAAAAAAAAAAAAAACATTGTTACTGAGCTAAATTGTGTTTTCTTTTTCATATTTAATAATTATTGGTACGGCATATTCCTTAAAAAACTAATTAATTAATACTATACAAGAAGAAATATAATGAGAATAACGGTAAAAGAGAATGATAGTTGGGTTGTGACCTTTCCCTTAATACATAGTCTTAATTACAAAATAAATGGGTAAAAGTTTCAAAATATTTTTGCTTATATAAATAAAACAGTAGTTGACACTTGACATTAGGGTTATGTTTGGAATAGCAAATAGCAATTTAACTTTAAGTGTTTGATAATTATTGTTTAGTTGTTGCTAGGCTGAGTATTAGATCGATTTGGTTCAAATCGAATCAAAATTCTAACAACCGAATAAATTGAATTTAATGTAAACTAAAACTGAACTAATCGAAAATTTTAAAAAAAATCGAAATAAATCGAAACCAAATAAAATCAGTTTTATTTGGTTTGATTTTTTATTTTGAGTTTTCAATGGGCTTATTGTGATAAATTAGTATGAGTTTTTTTTTTTTTTTTTAAATCTTATATAGACTTTTAATGTTGGTCTTTGAACAACTTATTTTTACTTTTTTGAGCTCAAATTAAAGACAAATTAAAAAAATTCACAAATCGATTTATCTGATTTTCTCAATTTCAAATCGAATCGAAGTTGAAACCGAATTTCTTTATTTTTCTAAATCGAATCAAACCAAATTTATTTTAAAACTAAACTGAATAAACCGAATTCACTTAGTTTGGTTTGATTTTTTGGTTTAGTTCGGTTTTGCTTACCCTTAGCTATTGCTGTTAATTTGTGAAATGACTAATAAATGATCATTTTAATATTTTATATATTGAAATAAATAAATAAATATAATAAATAATATATTTTCATGTATCTTTATAATATATTATTTCAAATTCTAGGATATTATAATTATTATTTTGTATTTATGAAATTTTAATAATTATTTTTATTAATATTAATTATTATATATTTTAATATATTTTTAGTAATTAAAATATCTTGTATATAATTTTTTTATAAAATTTATGTATAATAATTTAATAATTTTTTTATAAAATCTATGTATAATAATTTAAAATAAATTATTTTATATGCATAATGAAAACAAAGATAAAAAATTTAAAAAAATATATTTTTATCTTTTTTTAATTATTAATAGCTTGGCATACCAATTGGCTATTAATTTTTATTTTAGATTTTATTGAATATTATTTTTATTAACGGACAAATGTCAATTATATCTATTAAATATATCAACACAGTGCATTGAAAGTGACGTGGCTGATAAAATCCTGACACGTGTAAGTGACGTAACTGTGGGGATTCGGGGACTACGAGGAGAGATTATGTGGTTGAAGCGAAAGTTAGTGGCTGGCGTGAGCGTGCGAGAGAGCTGTCAGACATGTGCGTAGGTCGTTGAAAGCTAAAGCAAACGTGGACCCCAACAAATCGTAAAACGACAAAAGATTGAGGTGTGACGTGTCAGGAAAAATAAAAAATTCCTAAAAACAAAAGATTAAAAAACTTTTCCAATTTCAATTTCAATTTCAGTTCCTATTATTAATTGAATGGCTCGGCTCACCTGGCCCCGTCCTATAACTATAACTATCACATATTTGAGATTTCCCCTCATTTTAATATTTATATATAGAGTTCATAACTTTCCATTTCCACACTGCAACCTGCAAAATCCCTCCTTTTTTATTTCTTATTTTCTTTAAAATCCAAGACTCTCGTTGCTTGGCATTGCCACCTGACATTTCAACCTTCACCTGATATATATTGAGAGGCACGCACGCATTAATAATGGAGATTAATGGGCGCTGCAAAGATTTTGCAAAGGTGAAGTGGAGGAGAAGACGCAGGAGGGCGGTTCGGGGGTCAGTCCAAATGAAGGTGAAGAAGTTACAAAGATTAATTCCGGGAGGAGAAGGGTTGCAGCCGGATCAGCTTTTGTTGAGGACGGCAGATTATATATTGCATTTGAGGTTGCAAGTTAATGTGTTGCAAGCTCTTTCCAAGATTTATACATCATGAAGCGTATCTAGTAGTGCACGTTTATTTCTTCTTTTTTGGCATATTTATTTATACAAGCATGCTTTTCTATTACGATCAAAATGCATGTTCCTTTCTTAGCTCGTCTATTCATATAATATAATGCCATTGGCTAATTTAAATTTTCTATACTAGCTAGCTTGCTAGTTTTATTATTATTAATCCAAGTGTATGTGCTTAAATATTACAATTTGTGAGGCATTCAGAGTCGAGAGATGATCAATCTTAATTCTTGATTGTAAAAGCTTTTAGTTATATGTGCGTATGAATTTATGTAGCTTTCTCTCTTCATCTTCTGCAAAACTTCTCGTTCTTGGCATATATATATTTTTAGGGTTCCCAGTTAGATTCTTGCCTTCTGAGTTCCATCACTTATTATTGAGCAGGTCTTAATACAACTAATATTTTACATCATGATTTCTTCTAAGATAGATTTTACATTAATTCTTGTCCCTTGAAACCCCTCTTTCTCCAAGTTTTTTTTTTGTCTGCTTGAAACAACCTCAAATCACAGATTTTATCTGGAACAACATTCGGACATTTTCTATCAGCAGGATAGAAAAGAAATGATGGGAAAATTTTGTTGGAGTTCATAATTTCCAAGGAGCATTTAATTAGTTTTATGAGATAAAATTCACTTAATTATTAGAATTTGCATTGCATACAATAAACCTGCGTCCTACCCATCATTACTAGCTAGTAGCATTTTAATTTTCCATAAGTAGTTTTGCTCATCAACAGCTTCATATCAATGAAACATCTCATGGACTTGACATTCAGCCAATGTCAAACATGAAATTATTTCACAAATTTATTAATTACTTGAAAAAAAATTAATGAAAACTTGGTGTAGTAAATTTATATATGTGTTGAATAAACTCATGAGGTGCAAATCCAAACCCTTCAAGTTCATTAAAAATGGCAGTAAACTTTGAAAAATACCTGTTGAGTAGACTATCAAGTTAAGAATATTATTAGAAAGGTAGTAATAAGTGATTCTCCAAAAGAAAAGTATAATTAGCTGTCATGGTTGAAGTACTAATGATACAATTATGTATAGGAGAAGTAGGAGGAGAAGGAGTAAGAAAACATTCCCAAGTGCTCTCATTGATATCAAGGTCGGCAGGACTGTCGGTAGGAGCAATTTATTGGAACTGTTTTTATTTTACTTCCGATCTGCGACTTCTAATTAATGGGCCCACTTCATCATACTGTGACGACCTCAGGAAACCATGGTTTTAAGGGCACTCTCCTTTTATTTATTAAATAATTAAATCCATCGTTGGATTCTTTTCTTAATTAATATATAAGTCGAGCTTGAAGGTATGCAAAAAAAATTTTGATTTCGATTGATAGATAAAAATTTAATTCTAACAATGAATTCAAGTGATAAAAAAAATATTGTTTTTTATTTCTAAAATTAATATAAAAAGATATCTGAATCATTGGAAAAGAAACTAATATTTTACGTAAATATTTGATCACAATAACCGTAAATGTTAGATCACAATAACCGTATAATGTTAGAAAGGAAAAAGTCAAAATTTTAATGCAAAGAAAAAAGTGAAAAGTTTTATATATTCTAATTCAAAATTCATGAATGTCTTATAAAATTCTTTTGGAAATCAATTTTTATGTTTGATATATTATAAAATAAAAATAAAATTCATCTCAAATGAATTAAATTTTGTGTTTTGTTTAAACATCAAATTTAATAAAATATTTTATTTTATAAAAATATTTTTATGTTATTTTTAAAAATTTTTACAAATGCACAAAAAACCCAAAAAGAAAAGAAAAAGAAGAAAGAAAGAGACAAGAAAATGAGAGAAATAAAAGAGAAAAGAGAGAATAAAGTAAAAAAATTAATTAAGAGTATTTTTATTATAATAAAATATTATAATTTTAAAATTTATTTATAAATTCTATCAAATTTGATAAATTTTAATTTAGTTATAATCAATTCCAATGATTTAAATGAAATAGCATTATGATAAATTTTTATTTGTACTAAACACACAATATATGAATTTATAAATTAATTCTTCAAAAGTATAAAATTCATTTATTCCAAATACAATATTATTTATTAAAAAAAAAAGAAAAATTAAACCATTAGCTGTGTAAAAAAGAATAAAGTGCTCTCTCTCGTTCTCATTGGCAACTAAAATCAGCTCCATCAAAGCATCAACAAATTTAGCTAGACCAGCCATCAAAGCTCCAAATAACAAGTGTCCAAACAACATTAAATCAAGCCACATGTATCAAGGACAAATAATGGCAATAGGTCAAATATAAGCCCAATGGAGGGAAACTTCCTAAGCCACAATTCCATGGTCTGTACCTATTAAGACATGATTGATTTGCAACTTTCATACCCTAATGTGAAATCCATGGCCTACCCATCTTCTCAACCTATATTGCCAGCCATACAATTACTATATTTTGCAGCTACAGGTGTATATCACCAGCAATGACTTGCATTTCTAGCAAGTGTGTCAAGGACCAAGGTCTCTTTTTTTAAATCAAATCCATTAATCGTCATTGATTCATGTCTGGTTGATAAGGTTTTTGTGATATAGAATACTAGGGCAAGCTCAAATTAAGAGCACATTGCCACCCATAAATGCCAGATTATAGTTTAAGTCTAGTATTTTTGGACCTAATAGATAATATTGTGGGTCTAAGGTCCATATAAAATTGTGAACTGTACTTAACTAGAGCCTGCGAACGGAACCATCAAGCACATATACCTAAAATGCTTATAGTTTTGTTGTCTTTGCATTTCTGGTAGCACCAACCCCAGGTTTTGGACTTAGGCATGTTGTCAAACAATTAAAACTAGAAAATTGGGATCCATTTATTTACAGGAGTATAAGCAATCATAAATCACGTGAAAGAAAAATTTGGGCACATAACACGATCTAGCTAGATGTAGAAATATATCCAACATGGCTACACCTTAGATATGCAATCACATGGTTTCAATCCTTTTAATTATATTTTGAATAATTTATTTTTGCATATTGGAAAATGTAAGAGGGATTTTGAATTAAACTTATGATTTGATGCATTATGAGTTGATTGATTTTTGGTTACTAGCTCGATGCCCTCATGCTGCTGAATCACCATTGTCCATTTCCAACATTGGGCTCTTCTGGCCCTGGTTTTTGAGCATTGTCCCCTCACTGACACCGAAATAGAAGATACCCAATTCGTATATTTCGGACTCATATATCTCGGATTTAGGTGTGTGTTGTATCGTAGATCTAACTTTAAAAATAATATACATGTAGTTAATGATTAATGCATATGTATTTCAATATATATGTAAGGACCAACATTTCAATATATATATATAATTGAAATTAAATGTATATGCAATGTAATACCATGTATATTAATCTAAGTTTATAAAGTACCATAGGCACGATCTCATGATATAATCTACAGAAAATACCATTAACACTGCTTTGACAATTATTGCAGCCCAATAAATTCTTCTGCACATGGGCCATTATCAGTGTTTTGATTATTGGACTTGAAACAGCCCAAGTATCCATAGAGCAAAGTGGATATGCCCTCGGTTTGTTTAATTAAAAAAAAAAAAAAAAAGAAACGACTTTGGGCTTCCATTGTTGTGCATTTTTTAGAAAAATAATGAATCCTCAAATCCTAATGGAAATGGATTAAACTTGCCTCTGTATCACTCTAAATTAATAAATCATGCATTTAAAAATATTAAAATTATTGTGTGACTGCAATATTAACTTAACATTTAAAACATTATTTACACTAAGCGTAAGCATATACTTTCCCAATAAAATAAATCAAATCATAAATATCTACATTGATGTAGATTTAAATAACAATTGAAAATATTGAATCATTTATAAATAAGGTATCTCAGTAGTACAGAATTTTTGCTTTTATATCTTAAAAGTACACGTATAAAAATATTTTCTATCATAATCACATTCTAAATTTTTTTTCTGAAGCAAGATTATGTGATAATGTCAAACTCATTATTATAAATTTTTCATTTTTAGTATTAAATTTGTTATATTTTCTCGTTTCATTAGCTAAAATCTTTTCGTTTTGGCTTTCTTACTTGCTCACTATTAGTACAACTAAGCGTGTGATTACCAGCTGATGTTTTGTAAAGGCATAATTAATAATTTATTTGTTAAATAAAATATTTAAATTTATATAATTTTATTTAATAATATTTTAAAAATAAAAATTTGAAATATAATAGTAGTATAGCTTTTATATTATTATTATTAGCGAATTAGGACACAATATACTGAAATCATATATTAATACCTATTCTAAACTATTTAGATATCAAATTATATTACAAAATACTAATTAGAAAATATCAATTATAATATTTTAATATGACACTCCTTTTAATCTTAAGAAATTAAAGTAATTAAAATAAATAATTTTAAATGTACATAAATTGAGTAATTTTTAATTTTATTTTTTTCTCTAAAAATATTCATATAAAATTATATATTTTTAATTTGTGTATGTTTACTAATAAGATAATATTTATATAATAATTATAAATTTAGAAAAAATAAAAAAAAAATTGATGATATATGTATAATACACACATATTTCAAATAATTGGACAAAACAAGATTGCTGAAACATAAAAACATATTTTTTTTTCTGAATAAAATGATTTGATTCTTTAAAAGAAAAAAAAAAAGGTGCAATGATAAAATAGTGTAAAAAATTGACAATATTCTGTGATAACGTAAAAATTTTAGGAAAATAAGAAAAACAGAGGTTGATAAGATGCTATGGAGGAATTATTAATTACTCTACGCACACAAAAACAATGCACTTTATATCGTTTAATATATAAAATTTATCCAAAAACAAGAAGTGTAAAATTCATATATTTTTTTTGTAAAAGAGAGAATGCATTATTATTATTATTATTATTATTTTTACATATCATTCATTTAATAATACATCGCTTTAGTGTAAGTTTGGCAAAAGAATTAGATCTGGCAAGCCACAATCAATTTAATTTTAGATTATATTTTCAGGTAAATTTAGATTGAATTATCTTGAATTGTCAAAGATAGATTAATATATATATATATATATATATCATTTTGAGTAATTTTAAAGTTTTAGATTGAATCTGAGTAAATCAGTCATTATTTCGATTTATTAATAAATAAAATATTATTTTATTTTAAAAAATATTAATTATTAAAATATAATATTTTAATTATTAATATTAATTTTAGACGATTCGGATTGAATAATTTCGTCATCGATACAACTATAGAGAGAAAATACATCATCTAGGTCTAGTGCCTTGCCAATGTCGTTGTCAAAAGACAGTTTTGCCCCTACCGTTCTTTCTGGGTTCACGGACACATGCATCCTGTTGTCCTTTTCTATCTCTTCAACATTTCCTTTTTACTAACATAAAGTAAATTATATGGTGCCCCTACCGTTTTTTCTGGGGACCTTTGGCCATTGCTCTTCAGTTCTTTTCTTTTCGACATATAAGAAGAAAGACGCCTTCTGCTATAACAAAGAACTGTTAAAGGCTAAGATAGACCCATCAAAATGAAAAACAATAAGCAGCTCCATTATTGGCAGGTTGTTTCAAGGATTGAGGTAGGTAAATGACAACTCCTTCGCATCTCCAATAGTCTTCAAAAAGTCTTTTCTTTCTTTTCCATTTTACTCATAACGTTTGTGACTTGAGTTTCATATCTAAAGCAAGGCAAAAAAGAATTCGCATTTATAGCTCCAAAATCCCATACTTAAGCAATCATTTTGGTTCCAAAGCTTCTATTCTTGACATAAAATGAACTGGGTTTCTTGCAAATGCAAGAAATAATGTTCCTGTTGCTTGTTTGCCTCTATATGTGAGTTGGGTTTGATCTCAAAGCTAGGAAAATGGTAGTATGGGTGATTTTAGTGTACTAATCCAAGAAATTTTGAGGAAATTGATGGTTGTTTCCTTCTTACGCTAATTGATGGTTCAGTGTTTTGGATTCAATATCAAATTATGCACAAAGCTGCTCAGTTTCCCCACCATTCTCACTCTTTAATTGCTTCTTCATCTTCTCCTTCATTGCCATACAATAGTGGTTATCCGAAACAGTCTTCTTCTGGTAACAGAATAAGCCCAGCTATCCTTTTTGTCATAGTTGTTCTAGCTGTTATGTTTTTCATTTGTGGTCTTCTCCACTTGCTTATTAGGTTTCTCATAAAGAATAGATTCTCTTCTTCTTCTTCAGTGTCTGAATCCAATAGATACCCAGAAATGTCTGGGAATGATGCTTTCCAAAGACAGTTACAGCAACTCTTCCATCTTCATGATTCTGGTCTAGATCAGGCTTTTATTGATGCACTGCCTGTTTTCCTCTACAAGGAAATTATGGGTCTAAAAGAGCCATTTGATTGTGCCGTTTGTCTTTGTGAATTTTCAGAGAAAGACAAGTTGAGATTACTCCCCACATGTAGTCATGCTTTCCATATTGATTGTATAGACACATGGTTACTGTCTAATTCAACTTGCCCTCTTTGTAGAGGCACCCTTTATACACCTGGTCTTCCCTATGAAAACCCAGTTTTTGATTTTGAAGAAACAAGGGAAGAAGAAAGCAATACAGTAAATGGGGTTTCTCTTGGCCAAAAAACAATAGAGAATGAGAGAGTCAATTCAAGAAGGGTGTTTTCTGTGAGATTAGGCAAGTTTAAAAGCTCAACTAGTGGTGCAGTAGAGAGAGGACAAGGAGAACGAGATGGAGAAACCAGTAGTAGTACTTTAGATGCAAGGAGATGTTATTCAATGGGGTCATACCAATATGTGGTTTCTGATTTGGATTTGCAAGTGGCTCTATGTCCTAGCAGAGGAGCTGCAGGTACTGGAAGTGTCAAGCTTGTGAAAGGAAGAAATGGACAAAATGGGAACTCATCAAGTGATGGGGATGCTGAAGGGAAGAAGATTAACATTAGAAGTAAAGGTGAAAGCTTTTCTGTTTCCAAGATATGGCAATGGTCCAGGAAGGGTAAATTTCCAAGTTCATCAGAAACCCACGTGGCTGCATCTTCTGTAGCTGTGGGTTTGCCATGGAGTGATAGAACTCAAGGCACATGAAGGTATTTTACTGTGTTTTGTTTTGTACTGTTACATAATATCAGTTAATCCAATTTTTCAAGGCCTTTTTCTTTTGGGGTTTTGCTTTATAATATTTGAGTTGATCATTAATGATTTTCACTGCAATGTTGCAGCTATCTGGGAATTTTACTTCTTTAACGGAACTTTTTTAGAAAATAGTAGAGGCGAGCACCTGACAAGAGATGTCCTTAACCGACCTGAAACTTCAGATTTAATTGATTTTTGAACTGAAAATATCTGATTTAATTACAAAATTTTGAACCGATCGAACCAACAATAAAAATATGAGACAAGTTTAAATTCTTATATAATCTCCTGTCCAAATTCAAAATTTCCATAGCTCTACCAAAATTCCTGGAATCGAACTAAAGATAGCTACATACTATATATATAAATTTTGCATATCTTTTGAGATTTTAAAAATTTGAAAATCTTGAACAAAATTTCTTAAAACTTTTGGGTTGGAGCGGTTCTGGAAGCCAAATAGAATGATTCCTAAATTTCGGGACGGAAAAGGGTTTTTGTTTGAAAAGCCCGGTTTTATCCAGCCGTGCTCATCTCTAGAAAATGGTTCTTTTCAGAGAAATTACTTACGGAAGTGTGAGGCTGGGGATATGCTTTTTCTTTTTGCTAAACTTTGTTTAGGCACTTAAGAAGATACTGAAATTTGGACGCTATGCTAGACTTGAGTTTTTTTTTTTTGGTGGGGGGGGGGGGGGCGGCGGGGAAGTGGAAATATTTAAAAGAGATGGGTATTAGAGTTTAATCCTTCCTCTGCACTGCGAATACTTTAGATTTCTTTTGTATTTCTACACTTGAGTTACATTAGGCCAATACCAACTAAAGTTGAGATGTGTTGTTATAGTTGTTCTCCATAAGTTTACAACAGTATGGTCAAATCAGACGTTGCTTTTTGGAGGGCATAAGATTTCCCTCTCTTCATCTCTGGTCTCCTTTTGGTTAAAGCAATTCCTTCTCTTTTTCTGGGTTGAGTCTCTTTTGGTGGGATCCGTGGTGAAAAGTGGTTTGAGGGACTCTTGTGATGAGGAACCATAATTTGGATTGTTGACATGATGATAAGTGGGGTTGTATTGTAGGTAGGGTTATGTCTCACCTCCCCCCAATCTAATCATACCATGGCCCCCTTTTGATAAATAAATTAATTAAAGGGAAAAAAATGTGTTTTTGTTGTGTTCCTTTTCGTGTAAAAATGTCTTTCAGTGAACATTCAACTTACTCATAAATTATGTTTGCACACTGCAATTATCAATAGAACATTTACGCGCAAAGAGAAATAAGAACAATTTTGGATATGGAGGACAATCTCGTAGTAGTTTGATGGTGATGGGGGGTTATTTGGTGCCCCACTTCAAACAAGTGCAAGTGGTGGCCTCAACAGGAAGAAGACAGCAGGTAGAGCCAAAAAGATCATGGTGATGCGTCAATAGTTGGTCAGTTGAAATCATCATATAATACCAACTCCACAAGAAACATGCCAAAACTAATAGCTATCACCGTCTTTCCCTGGGTGATGTAATAATACAGCATTAGGAAGAGTAAGTAAAGAAATAAGCATAGATTTTCTGATTCCAAAGCAAGCATAGATTAATGGGCAGTTGAGAATGGTATCCAATGGTGATCTAGTTGATCTGGTATCACTGAATATACATTAAAAAATAATGAAAAGTCATAATCTATGCAATCTCTCGTAAACGTCAAGTTTGAGCCAGCTAAGAGCTTTGTTTTTTTTTTTTTTTTTTTTAAGAACAAATCTAAGAGCTTTGTTTGACATATAAAACGCAGGCAAAATTTTATTTACAATTTCATCACACATTTAATGATATAGTATTATTTAAAATAATTACTCAATTTAAAAAATTTACTGTTACGATTTTTTTTTGCTCTCAAGTGAAACTTTTATCTTTATTTAATACATGTTTGTTTAATTGAATGTACACACTCCATGTAACTAAATTTCTCGTTAAGACTTCTCAAAATAAAAAAAAAATTTCTCGTTATGTATGGCATTTTCTTTTTTGAAGAGAAATTTGAATACTAAAAGGCGCTTAAATATGAAAAGCAAGTCAAATAGAATTAAATCCGAGACGATTGATCTTGCCTAAGGTAGGCTGATAACTAAATATAAGAAATGGATTCATTAATAATAATAAAATACATATACAATGTTGGTGTTTCGCTTGAAAATAAAACCATTCCCTCGGCAGAAAATGAAATTAACTATGAACTTAAACAAGAGCAGAAAGTTCAAAAACTACACAGAAAAGTTCCATCACAGCACGAGGTGCTTTCTCTATGAGCCTCGAAAGGCAAAATTCAGTTCTCACAACTCCGTACAGCAATTTTGTAATAATGTACACATATCACCTAGGGGAGGGAAAACTGTGAGAAAATGGGCACAATCCCAAACCTAGAAAAAAAGTTATCAACTGCTACATTACTGCCCTCAAGTAGAAGAATAGAAACAAAGATATTTTTGCTATTACTACCAACAGTCAAAAGAAGCTTCTTAGAAGAAAAATTTGAAGCTCATACATGGATTGTAATACTTTCTTCTTAAGAGGAAAAAGAATTTGGACCAAATTAACTTCACAAATCCCGAGGGAAATTGTTGATCTGTCCTACTTCCAACATATCTTTGTTGTTCATCTTGTAAGATATCCTTATGCGCATCACAAGCGATTTCTGGAAATAGAATGAATAATGTAATCGTTTAAAATCATCCAAAACCAGAAACAATGGAAGAAAGAACATGAAATATGACTTTGGAACCAAAAAGGAACCCACAAACCAGTTGTGCACCTAACCAATGAAATTAGGATCAATTATGCTGTAGCTAATGGACACAAATAATAAGGCACAGTATTGAAAGCAATCCAGTTCAGATTGCCACAGGCCAAGAATTTTACATTTATACCTCAAATTACAAAACTCTGCAAAATAAAAAACAAAAAGGTCCCCGACATCCACTTGTTTTGATCCTGGTTGAAAAATTATATGACTAGGAAAGCTAATCACGCAGCCAAAGACGGTAAGATATCCCCCACATGGCCCCATTGGTTGACACCATATATACCAGCTCTTTGCTAGACAGCTAATCAAAGTGACAGTCAAGTCAAACGTAATTTAAGCAGACACTCAAACCTCACTGGGAATATCATATCAAAAGCAAAGGAGCTTGTGGCTCCTCTCAATGCACTGATTTCATACAAGGTTGGAATTTAATGATGTGATACAGCTAGGTGAATCAGGAAGCAATTTTTTTCATTTTTAAGAAAGCATAAGGCTGGAAGAAAACTCTTAAATCCAACTATATGTAGTAGTTAACCATGTCGACTTAAACATGATGGTCCCACACAAAAAGACAAGGTAATTACTTATTAGTTGCAAGAAAATTAGACATGTTAGATCATATTATGTCATATGCTGCCGAAAACTATGTCATGCTCAAGACTTATGTTACATGAATTTCAAGCAACTTTTAAAGCCAATGTAAGACATACCTTGCCATGTTGACTGTTAGTTACTCTCAAATTTTGTGTGACTGACCCATTACTGCTTGCAGATAGTGTACTGCTGCTAGCTGGATATAAGTGCAGCTGAAGAAACTGCAAATTGATAATAGAAAAATATCAACAGAATGACATGTTGGAAGAAATATGTATTTTCTCCATATATATGGATTAAGATGCAAATTTTTTTTCTGTTCCCATTCTTTTGATGTATTATAAAAGTGGTCACATCCATGACCAATATAATGTCTGACACAAACACCGGCAAAAAATCACAGGCAGTTTCATGCATGCAACAAGTTTTTAAAACATCCACAGATTAAGAAAAAGTAGGGGAGAGAATAAGAACTCGCACGGTATATAGAGGAAATTCAGGACAGATATTAGGAGAATGCAAAACTAAAAAAATGGAATATTTAACAGACTACCATTTGAAGTTACCTTTGGAACTGCTGCCTGGAAAACAAAATCTGAAAATGCGTTAGGAGATAAATTTGTGAAAGTTGCCAGGATTAATGTTGTTTGTGGGTTCCCAGATGGCTTTGAGAAGTTAAACGTTATCCTCAAGTTGCTGCTCTCAAATGCAACTATAGACGGATAAACTGGACCATTATCCTCTGTTTCTGGAAAACAGAAGCTATCAGTATTGGGATACTGAAAAAGTAGCCAAACAGAATTACAAGGTGTAGAAAAGTTACCACTCTTGGATGGGCTAGGAGCAAAGCCATCCAACAGATCCATCATTGGAGAAGCTCCAGAAGAATTGGCTTGCGTGGAAGGTGCCAGTGATGAGAGCACATCTAATGTGGCAATTGGTGTTTGGTTTTCTTGACCAGATAATAATATTCCAGATGGAGATGAACTGCTCTGCACGGGAGTTGTTCCAATAGATAAAAGATCTAGTAGAACATCTGTACTGGCTTTTGGAGCATGGCTTGTGCCTGTAAAATGCGGAGAGAAATTATAACCAATAAGATTCGCGTAATTCATCAACAACAAAAAATATATATATAATTAAAAGCTAAACAGTTCAAGTTGATAGTGAGCTCGTCATTCAATGATAGAACATCGGAGCCGACAAACATTTCCACAACCTAAATTTGAAGAAACATGATGCTTTATTAAAGCTAAATAAGGCCTACTATGAGGATTAATCAGTTGGAATAACTAGTAATCCAAGGATAACAATCTAAGTCCACCAAAATCGAGATTGAATTTCTATTTTTTATGTTTTCACATCCTCAGAATAAAAAATAAAAAAGAATAATAGAAGTTCAAGGAATGACTTAATTATAGATTTAAACAACATTCAACTTGATTGAGTCTGCAAAACTTATCCTGCAGTTACAGAACCATTTAGGTGTAATGGATTTGATAAGTCAAGCTCCACCAGCTAGACTTATATTTTAACCAAAATTACAGAAACTAAAACCTAGCCATAAATTTTGTTCAGTACCTAAATTCATCTACATGTTTTAATTTATGCAACTACTAATTATTAATGCATAAGAATATTCACAACATTCTAAAGTCAAGGCAGGAATGCTTCAATCAGGATATGAGCTTGGAATATTTCATGTTCAACCAAATAGGACTTCAACTGAATCCCATCTGATGTTTTTTATGGATACTAGAGATGGGGACAGGCATGGTACAACAGAAACAATGACCAATCACTCACCTACAAAATGATCTTGGGCCTGAGCACATGAATATTGAGTTAACCCAAAAAAAAAAAAATAGCAGGCACTCAGAAATTCTGAATAATATGCAAATAATTTACACCTCAAAAGATCCCAATCTAACCTGGTTGTGCTGAAGTTGGCGAGATATCAACACCAAGAAGTTCATGAAGAAAGTCACTACCAGAAGAGCTCAGTGCAGGAGCATCATCTGAAAGATCAAGTAAATCAACAAGAGGAGCTGCAGAGGGTTTGGCAACTCCGTTTGGAAGATTTGCTGATGCCTTAGCAGAAGTTGAAACAGTTGCTGGCAAAGAACCAGTCCTCCTTCCACTGAAACTAGCCTCATCCAAAACTGGCATCCTTTCAACGAGTGTAGATCTGCATGAACTCATCCATCAGCTTATGAATTTATCCCATTGATGTAACCATGGGAAACTTTTGAAGGATAATGAGATAAAATAGCAAACATTTTTCACTGCACACCTGATATTCTGGTGCTTCTCAATAATAGAGTTGAACTCGAGAGATCTTTGCTGCAATTCAAGCACAAGGCTTCCTTTATGTTGGACAATTATATCCTTGATTCTCCTAGGGAATTATCCAAGGACCTATAAGATTAGATTCTAGAACTTCCCACAAACATTACTCATTTTATCTTTCACATTAGAAGAGCAAAAGAGATGAATTGCAGGATTCAATTGTTTGTCATGATTGACAATGGTTAGAGCTCAAATTGAAAATGTCCGAAGGTGTCCAAAAGGAATAATGTCAACGTATAGTCACATGACAAATTCATTTTAATTTCATCTAATTCCAAGGTTGTGAGTACCACTGTCTTAAAGGAACATTTTTACAGAACCAAATACATTGTTTTAACAAAGAATCACAGCTTGCTAGATATATAAAAATCAAATATTAAGTTCCATACCCTTAGATTTCAATAGAACATGTAATATATCTTCTATGGGTTTCCACACAGTCAAGAAGCTCAATAAATGGAAAAACCATTAGGAGTACCTACAAGATTGCAACGAAAAAACAGCAATAAAATTGCAACAAACAACATACTGTGAACTAGATGGGAAGCGGGAAGAGAGCTTTAATAGAGCAATCAAAGCCATTGCTTTGGTCGTGAGATCAGAGGCATGACGTTTTACAGCAATCTCAACAACATCCACAGCATCAGACTCTGTTACCTGTTTAGAAAAATTAAATTTGGCAGGCCATTAAATGAGAGAAAGAGAGAGAGAGAGAGAGAGAGAGAGAGAGAGATGAACATGTTCCCAAAATGATATAATCAAATCAACAGAGATCCCTCCCTCATGGTGATGTGAGGGCTGAGATGATTGATTCTCTCACCAACCCATGCTGATTGATTCAATCAATTATCAAACCATTGTTACTTGCGGCATGAGTACTTTTGTCTTTTCTTTTCTCTTTTTTTTTTTTTTTTTTTTTTGTAGAAAAGGGAGGTGCAGAAGAAGCTATAAGCAAATCAAAATGTCCGACCATTTTAGTTCCTGAACAGCATTAAATGCTGCAGGTGTTGGACCAATTCAAAAGAAATAAATTAAGAGTCCAACAAATTGCTAAATAAATCCTTATCATAGATGATGCAGAGAACAGAATGGAAATTCAGTTCCTCACACAACAGATAAAGAATCAATGGTATCATATATTCCCACATTGAATCATGATGATAAGAGAAAGAAAAGAACAAAAGAAAGGAGGCATTTGCCCCATTCCTTGTTGAATCAAATAAAACATTAGCACATTCTGAATTTAAAAAAATCACATTTTCCCCTTAAAAAATAAAGTTAAACCCTCATTTTTTTACGTTGCAAAAGAAAATAAAGACATTTTTTCTCTTAAAAAAATATCTGTTATGTAGATATAAGAGTCAAATATCAACTAGAAAGATTGAATTAAATAATAGAGATTACATCATTCCATGTTTTAAAGTTCGTGCATATAACTCACCTAATTTGTAAGTTACATTATATATATATATATATATATATATATATATATTGTGTGTGGCGTGCAATCGCACAATGGCATCCTCAGAAAGGGAGCACACTACGGTGAAAATTTATTCCCTCCTCTCCTTTCTTAAAATGAAAATCCTGGGCTTGTCATTGCATATTTGCAGCACTTCCAAAAAGAAATTATATCAAAACGACAAAAAGAAGAATATTAATAAAACACCATTCCACTGTTAGTGGTCAATAAAGAGATTATGGACAGCATAAAAAAAGGTTCACATAGAATTCCTTAGATAATTTTCACCAGAAGCTCCTGAAGTTAACACCATCTGATGGCTTGCACACTGATTGAGGCCAATGCTCAAACAAACATAAATCTAGCAAGTTAATACAAGCCAATGGATGTAAAAGATGTTACTCACAGTGATAGGATCCTCTACATCAAGCACTGCAACAGCGTTCACCAACATATCTCCATATTCTCCAATGCACCACACTGCCACTCGAACAAGAGTTTCCTGATGAAAATATTTGAACAAATCTTTAAAAAAGTGATACAAATATCATGCACTTTTTCTTCTTTAACAGGAGCACTTGAACGCTCAAGCTGATAGGTTTCTAATCCACATACATCTATTAGAAGGAAACATCGAATACCTGCTCAGCTGATGTTTGGAATGCTCTGTATAACGCCCTGACTGTATATCCATGGAGGTCAGAAGCATTGCTAATCACAACAATAAGGGCGTGCCACACTTCATCTTTTACAAAATTTCCAGCCTACTAAGCATAGTGCTCGGATCAGAATTTTATATAATATGATATATAATCAGAAAAGCATGCATTAAAGATGAACATATGCTATGTGGTTGAGGGATTAATCTCTGATATGCTCAATCTATTCTTTTAGCGACCATCTTTCTTCATAATTTAGTATTAAAATATAAATTGCATAACTTCTTTGACTCTCAACTTCTCTTTTACATTTCCCAAATGTCTCCATTATACAGGCTCTAAGGTAATTTGAGATCTAAAATACACAACGCACCACACAATACATAGCTAAAGCAGGTAGGACATTGAACCTAAAATGCATTACAACAAAATTTCAGTAAGGTAATGCTTTTCAATTGATCTACAGCAGAAGTTGGAACTTTGAAGAAGCAACAGAAGAAACAAAGTCCACTATGCAAAAATTTAGAGGGGTATAGTTGCTGATGAAATTGCTTAAGGTATAATTACAGAAGAAAGAAAAGATTACTGAAAGTCACGCCTTATGCTAAACAGAAGACAATATACTCCCTGCTCCAATTGATTCAAGCAAAAGAACCAATTACCCATTCTTGTACGTGGTATTTTCCACAGAAATAATACTTTTACTTATTCCAGGAATCCCTGATGGAAAAGCATTTTCAATCGAGGACGAAGATCAAAGCTAGAAATCAAAACATTGACATGTCCTCAAACAACTTTAAAAAATGTAAATGAAACTATAATAAATGACTTGATATTCAGACTTTTACCTCAGTAAGAACCTTGAGCATCTGATCAACGTACCAAATTTTCTCAGGCGAGAACCTAAAACACCAAAATGCAAAAGCAAATTATACTAAACGTCTCAGCACAGTAGTTCTAAATGACTTGTGGTTAAACCAATCTAACCAAATAGTATCCTCTATTCCTACACTTCAGAGACATGGGCAGGCTCATGAAAGCAAAATAGAATGTAGCATAGAACAAGCAAATCAACATTTCCATAATTGGAAAAGAAAAGAAAATATCAATAAGGAAAAATTTTTGGAAAGATGAAATGTAGATAAACTAATGTTAAATTAGTAACTTTAATGATCATTTTCCAATTACAAGAGCATTGGCCTGAGTTAGATTGAAAATTGCCAATTACAATTTCCCCAAGCAAACCATGTGCATATGTTTAGAAAAAGTAACAATGGGAATTGGAAACAATAATTTGAAACAACCAGCATCTCTCGATTCTAAATGAATAGTGAATTCTTTGCCAAGTCCAAAAGTCAAGGTTAACATTTATTCCTTCATTTCATAAAAAGGTGAAAGTAAAGTTGTGATCACTAAAACCATGCAGAAAACTTATGAAAACCCAATGCAATATATCCAAATCTATTAACCAGGGGCAGAAACTATAGATTATAATCTGTGAGCTGCACAACTTACTTTTCAACAATGGAGCAAATTTTGGCAGTGAGATCTCCTTTAAATTCTTGATCACTTACTTCCAAATATTCAATTAGCTCTTTTGTCAACGGCTTTACATTGCTTTCATTCACTAGAAGGTAAACAAGTTCAAGCGCTCTTTTACGGATCGAAGCGTCTGAATCCTGAAAGGGAAACAGGGCCAAAGCACTTTTGTTAGCAATAGTAAGCACAATCAAACAAGAAAAAAGGAAACAGGTTCACCTAGCAACTCCTCTGAAAATTCAGATTGTTAAAATCTTACAAACTGTATGAAGGTCAAGCAGGAGGAATAAAAAATTTTAACCAAATAGAAGCAGGTTAACAAGGAAGAAAAGGACCCAACAGAGAACAGCCCAAATTTTAATCTTCAGGCTCAATTTCTTTTTTACAACAGATCATAATTTGCGGCCACACATCCAAAGAGAAAAATGTTCATAAGATATTACCTAATACAATTAAAATGATGTGTTCCAAGTATTTAGGTAGAAAATTGCAAGAAAAGATGAGTGAACTCAGAAGTGCAATAATTCCAGACTCAGCAAAAACTGATTAGCCATTCTTTATGCACTATCAATTGATAAACTACTCAATCCCAGCCCCTTTTTTTGCCCTCAAAGTAAACTCAACAAAGATATTTGCATTGCTAAAAACCCATATAAAAAAACCATATGCAAAATACCCAAACACAAAACATCAACCCTCCAGGAGACATTTAACCTTTTAGAGAAATTTACCCTTCATATAAATCTTATATGCATCAACTCATCTATGGCATGCATAATTGAGCAGAATATGGTGAAAATCCTAAACTTGTTTCGCATTAAACCCTCCATCAGTCTTTCTATTTCAATTCCACTAATTTAAGCAAACAACAAATATATAACTTGTCAAGTACCTCCTGCACCAATTATGCAGTATGATAGAGGACAAATCGTTTTTGTAACTTAAAATTTTGATAAATACTGAGTGCAAACATATCCAAACATCAAAGTTTTATTTTATATATAATTTTTACAAAAAAGATTCTTCACTTTTCCTCATAAACGATAAATTAAGAAAGTTGGCAAATTTGCTCAACCACAACACCTTAACACATTCCAAGATTGTTGCCCGATGCCTTTGCACTGCTTGAGAATCTACAGTAATGGCCTTCATCAGCATGTTTAATGCAACATATCTGGAGCAAATGTGAGCAGGCAATCAGTGACAAAAGAAAGAATCAATGTTATTGTTCCAAAAATAGATATTTAATTCATGTAATGTAGCTGCTTTGTGGCTGAACATAAAATAAGCCTAGCTTCATGTTTAAGAAAAGCATTTAAAAAATCAGACTAATGTCTGAAATGTAGAGTTCAACACAAACAGCTCGGAGTAGAACAAGTTTACCCATCAAGTTTTCCTAACCATCAAATCCAGTTTCACACTGATGAGTGCCTAGACAGCTGATACACACATATATCAACCCCCCTCCCTTCACACATGTGTGCACGCACACACATGCCCAAACCCATCACCTGATCAAGTGAGAATTTTAACAACCAACAACTATTTGAAGTCATTTGTTTCAACAAGTCCATCAGTTCACGTAAATATATAACAATATATAAGCAAAGGATAGGATTATTAGATGTGGAGCACCAGAAGTCAAAAGGACAAGCAAATAAACACTAACTGAAAGAAATAGATATTAGTGGCAGATATATTCTTGTTAACTTGGAAGAAATATATGTGAAGCTTAGCCAAGCAATTTTACACAATTATTACAAAAAATTAACCCCTAAAAAGACAATGAGACTGATCATGGCTGACCATGAAACCATTTGAGATAAAACATTGTAAACAAAACTAGCTATTATAAACGAATTATTCTTTTTGTTTCACAAAACCTGATGTTGTTGTCACGATTTGACAAGAATCTTCCCAAGATATTAATAGCAAGCACTCGCAAGCCACCATTATCTTCAATGCTCATGATGGTTTCAACACATTCATATAAAATGGCATTCCCTGCATTTTTGTTTGACTCAGTTTTTGTCGCCACCTATGAAAAATTCCAAGCCACAAAATAAATAATAACTGTCAGTTTATGATCAAATGGCTTAAAGAAACAGTGCTTTTTAAGAAACTGTGAGTATTTAAAAACATATTTAAGGTGATAATAAAGCCATTGATCAGACAGGTTCAATTAATAAAGTAATCAATCAGACAGGTTCAATTTATTCTAAAAATAAGGACCACCAGAAAAGGATCAGCAAACAGCAATCATGTAAAAAGAGGACAGAATTTATGTATGAGGAGACATAACAACAAAAGGTTAGCCCAGTTAGCTGTTTGGTTTCACATGTTGATCAACTTGTTTATGGCCAACCAAAATTAATTCACACAAGTATGACCTGATGATGTAGAAGAACATTCTAACAATCTAAATCATACTTCATTAATTCCAAAACCAAATATGCCTATAGAGGCTATAAGCTTATATATGGAAAACTAAAACAGGTAATTATATAATAGTCTACCGAACTGTAAAAATAACCTACAAAACCCTAGAAAACATTAAATTAATCAAGTTTCCCACTAAGAAAAGAAGAAGAATAATCATTAAAAGGCCCATCTCTCCAAAATGAGCTTGGATAACAGATAGTACTTGGGCAACATCTAGGGAGAGGAATATAAACTACAATCACATGAGAGCCACCAAACTGACTCAATCCCAATCAGATTACTCAAATCTAAGACATACTTCAATTTTCAAATAAATCAATGTTCTCTCCAAACAGAGAGGACAAAATATAATATGAAGACACAAAACATAAATGGCAACTGACCTGCGCAAGTATATCATTCATAGCATCACTAACATCAGCATCTCCTTGGCCTAGCATGCGCAACAGTCTAAGCAATCTGATATGAAGAAAAGGATCCGTAATACCAGCAATGTCATACTCAGGTGCATATGGACTGTTCACAACATCTTTTAGAGTTCTGACCAACCCATCCGTGCATTTCTACATGTAACAGTTTTAAAACTAGTCAGGATTGGGGAAAAAAAGAGTTATGAGATTAACAAAGGTTATCAACTGAATGTTCATTTTTACGTGAAAATTGCACTTAGACACTGTAGCTATATTAACAGTAATATAATATAGCCTTGTTTCAAAAATGTGTACCAAAAGATGAGCATTCCTTTCACAGAAACTAAATAGCACAACAATAAACAAATTTTAGCAATTCGGCCATAAAGTCATGCTCTAATAGTACATTACTTTTCAGGATGTTCAAAAAAATAATTAATATTTAGTAATAAAAGGATGGATCTCAATTAACACCACATATATTAATTTGCATCCACTGCTCTTAGTCTTGAGATTGTTATAGTCACCTGACAGTAACTCCAGATCCTAACGTATAAGTTAGATGATGAATGTCAGATACATTTGCATACAAAAGTATGCCAATGATGGCCCAATGAGAACACAAGTCTAATAATATGACCAAGTAGATTAGCTCATATTAGCCTTTCCAGCACAATTCCTAATATGGATTATGGATTGGATGGGGACACCAAAAACACTGTTTGGTAATTCGTAATATTCTAAAAACATCTTAAAAAAGCCACAGGCAATTACCTTTCTGAAATATTCAAGAGCTTCTGGACTGACTTTACATAGATCTGTACAGAGTTGAATGCCTGTTATTAGGACTCCATGATGCTTTTCTTTAAGTAATGCGACAGCTGGATTTATAAAATTTTCAGCCAGATCAGGAACTTTCTTTATAATCCGTATGGAGCATAATGCTGCCTATATTCATCAAAAAGCATTGGTCAAATTGCAAGAATATCCAACAAAGGAGCAAAAGAAAACCAAACTAGAAGGTAATCATCAGAACATAAAATACTGCACAAGAAAAGTTGTGCGACAGCATACTTGTGATGGCTTTTTATATCATAACATAAAAACACTGCAGAAGAAAAGTTGAGATATCACTGTTAAGCTTCTTTTTTTTTCCCCCTTTTTGTGGATGGAACAAGTGTTCATTCACTGGTGTTTGCAATCCAATCAGTAAAAACTCATTCATAAGAGAAAATCATTGATGCAATTACCAAAGCACCTGTAAGATATAATCATGTGAATTGTCATATTCTTTCAGAGTATATTTCTTTGATTTACACAAATTTATCTTTTAACAGTCACATTTTTTCCTATGAATACAGCGTTGCAAATTCCAGTCTCCCAAAGCCCGCCCCACCACCTGACCGCAACCCCCCAAAAAAACAAACGCCTCTCTGTATTCCATTTTACCATTGCTAATGAAAACTAAATAAATAATCAGAATTTAAGAAAACATAAATTTATAATTTAATGGCAGAGAATCATACAATTATTCAAATAACATTCTCACCTTTTTCCGAATGTTTGGATCCCGAAATAGTAGCAATCTTTCCACTTCTGGCGCAAGATCACGAGACATTTCTGCTGAACAAATATTTCCCAAAGCACAAAGAGCAAGTCCCACAATATACTGATTTGAGTGATTGAGATCTCTGCAAACTAGTTAAGGTTGCTAAAAAGGGAAAGTAGGCTTTCCTTGTTTCTCATTCATTATATTGGTTAATGCTAGTTAAGACAAAGACATAGGAAGACCTTGTGAATACACAAATTACAACAACAAAACATGTAGTATAGATTGGATACTGTTTTAATGAGTTTGTGACCAACATTAGAACTTCTTGTCTTTCATCAAGAAGTAACATGAGGCCAAGATATCCTATCCTCTTCTCTGGAAATCCAGCCGATGCAATCAACTTCAGGCACTCCATTTGACCAAAATGTGTAGGATAACCAAGCATGTGAATAAACATAAGCTTTGCCAGGTTACGGTGTCTATAATCTTGATCATTCTCATTAATTGAAGCACGAATAGCAGCACACTCTTTTCTTACAACAGCACGTTCCTCTGCAGCAGTTTTGCAAGCACGTATTGCCCGAATCATGTCCCTGCAGAGTAATATAAACATGTCCAACTTTATAATTAGGCCTATCAACCATCACTGGCGAAATGTACAATTTGATATACTGCTTCAATCACGTTGCAAATCGTGACTAGAAATCGTAGATCGCAGAAAGAATGTGTGAAAAAGACAATCATAATCTTGATATTATGATATGTGTTATGACCCGGTTAATTGGTCATGACTAGTGTTTGGATAAAGAGACAATAGAAGAGAAAGAGAAGGAAATGAAGGAAGGGATAAAGAAGAGAGAGAAGGGGGGAGGAAGGAGAAGTGATAGAGAGAGAATTGAGAACTTGTTATTAATTTCCTTCAATGCCTTGCTACTGTTACAACAATTGCTAGAGCTTCTATTCCCTGTGACTAGTCCATAATAACTGCTATACACTCATTACAATTCCTAACAATATGATTATCCAAAAAACTATATTAAGTTGCACAAGCTACTGATTAAAATGTGGCTTATGTTTGAAAGGAAAGAGAATTGTGAGGATGAAGAATCATGGGCAAGAAAGGGAGGGAAAGAGAATGCATCCTTTGGTTGGAAGGAGTATTAAATGAAAGGGAAAACTTGTAGTCTTCCCTTTGGTAGCACGAGAACAACTTATCCAAAAGCCATAAGTGGATAGACTGGAAAAGGGAAAAAAATACCAGTAAAACCACGTCTACTTAGACACTTTATCCCTCAACCGCTTGCACCCAAAGAGAGTGACTGATCTTTTTCCCTTCTCAACTATGTATGAAGTTTCTCCTACTTTTCCCTAATAAGCATAGCGTACCTTCTTTGACCCTCCGACCAAAAAAAGATTAGCAGAAAAATACTTAACAAAAATTTAACCTTTCAACTACCTCTCCACAGAATGTTTCAAACAAGTTTAACACACTATCATCAGAAGACAAGGGTAATTAACAGTGAGTTTCAAACACTCTGAGATCAATGTTTCATCTGTAATGCAATCCTGAAACAACAATGAAACATATATTTTGCCTAGTGTCAGCTTGCCTGCAAATCTCCTGGCACAGATGCTATTATAATTTAAAACAATCTTGGAATACCAACGCTTCCTTTGAAACAATCGTATTTGGAATCGAGCCATCTCCATCAGCTAGCATCATGTATCACTAGCCCATTTAGGCTGTGTCTATTCTTCAGTATTACTGATTGGAAGTAACATATTGACGGCAAAGCTCCAATCAATTTATCCTTTATGGTAGCACAAAAATGATTTAAATTCACTTTCAAGTCATGCTTAGGCATAGACAAAGTCCCAATATTGGTTAAATTAGGGTAGAATACTTCAAATATTAAAAATAATAGATTTGTATGTCCCTAAAAATTTCACATGTTGCATAATGCACAATGACCTACTCATTTTTTTATTCAAAAAAAATTCTATGCACGGAAATGACTTTTTTTGAAATCTTAGCACTTCAAAACCCCCACTAGAGCAAACAAGTAGAAATCACATTCTTCTTCAATATTCCACTTCCAGCTCCAATATATCGGTTCAAGTTTTAAAATCCATCCCCCAATCTTTTGTTTCAAGTTTCAAGCATGCCGAGGATTTAAAATCCACCTCCAAGTGACTGATACATGGATCTCCTTTCCAAATTCAAACGCCGGCTCCCCCTAATGAAGCATCATCTTTGAATAGTAACTATATCAATCATTCCTAACCACCGATTGACAATCTGTCATCCAATCTCTCTACTTCTCTCTACACTGTAATGCCGAAAATGCCTACACCTACTAATTTATCATGCCAAAATTCTATGGCAAGTAGTTCTCCGCATTTCTCGTCCGATAACTTAAACAATATAAAAATCTAAACCAAAATATACTTGAGTTTGAGTAAGGGCAATCCAATTCGAAACCAGAATTGCATAACTCCACCTCCACAACAAGGTCAGCTAAGACGAAAAAAATGTATACGTATATATCATCACGCCGAGACACGAAAATTTGGAGACCTGCTCTAGTAGAGATGGTAAAAGCAAGATTGTTAAACTCACCTTAGACGCGTACCGGACGAGAAGGGATTCATGATTGGGTCCGTTTCGTGTGCTCAATCAGATCCGAATGGAAGATACGATCAAGAATTCACGAGGTCAGCAAAGCCGAAGTGGATAGTGGTGGATCCGAATAGGTTAATAAAGGGATCTGAAAGAAACCAGGGGAACGAAGAGAGATTTGGATCTAAAGACTGAGAAAATGACTAAATAGAGACAGAAATAATGGTTTTATTTTCTTTATTTTCCACTCATATTATGTTTAAAGTTTTCTGAGCGTTTCGCTCTTTGGCTTCGTGGAGAAAATGATTAAAATTAATAATTTAAAAAATGTGTATATATAGATTTATATGTGCGCCCCAAAAGTTTTCTATTGTGGCCAATGAGCCATAACTCGTAAGTAGCTTTTTTGGAGGGAATATTAGGCTAAATGCATAAATTGCCCCTTCAACGTTTCACAATTGATCACTTTAATACTTCATTTTTAATTTTAATCAATTTAACACTTTAATTTTTATTTTTAATCCATTAAATACCTATTTAAATATTGTAATGAGCTTAAATGTCATGCGCCGATTTTTTATAATATTATTACTTAGTTGGATAAAAATAACCTCGCATCTCTTTCTTTTTCTTCTTCATAATAATATTGGTTAACAATTTTAAAATTCTCAAAAAATCAATTTATATCTCAAACTCAAAAAGCAATTCTAAATACAAGAATAAAAAATCATATTGAGTTTTGAAATCTATCCTAAATTATTACTTAAATTTTAACATAAATATTATAATCCAAATGAAAAAGTAAAGGTATAAAAAAATAAATACATGTAAATTCAAAACTGACAATAAAGAATATAAGCACTTGATGGAGGGCAATGATATAGCCGTCAAGCATAAAGGTTGGATGGTGGTAGCAACTATAGCAGCAAATTTAACAACAAAAGTGATAAGAACCTCAAAAACTAGCTACGCTTCACTTCCTTCTTTCACTCTTTATCTATGGTGGTTGTTTTCTATGAAAAACCTTTTTATGCAACTAAAATTAGGATCAAGTGTTTGTTTAAATGATCCTCACAATAAACACAAATACAGAGAATCAAAAATATTTGAAACAAGAAAAAAAAAAATCTTCCCTTAGATTCAAAATATAGATATTGCAGAATTCAATAACAAGAAACAATCATTCCTAAAAAAAAAAAAAAAAAAACATAAATCACAATGACAAATGAAATAAAATTGTCATGTGATTATATATAAAAAAAAACATATAAAAATTATACCTTTATTATCACAAATGTCAATAATAAAATCCCAATAATAAACATAAACGAAATTGAGAATATTTAAGAAAAAGGATAAGTGAGATTGAAATTCAAATCAATCCATCAATGATAGCCAAATAAAGATTATAAATTGGAAAGGAGCAATCAAAAAAAGAATTATCTTATTATCAAAATCCTCCTTTTCATTCACTTTGTTTACTCTAGATTTTAAGATTTATTGTTCATAATAGCTATTAGAGCCACCATGCACTTCGAATAAGGAAAAAATAAAGGAAAATGAAGAAGGAAAAAAAAGAAAAACAATGATACAAAAGGAGCGAAAAAGGAAATAATCATCATCATCGTGCTCATTGCTCAATTTGTTGCACTAGATCTAATAAAAAAAAATCAATATTTTTGGTAAGTCAATGACATGTTTACACCACCAAAAAGTGATCGCATTGATGGTGGCATAAGGAGAAGGCCCGGTTAAATATGATTTGTTAGTACAAAATCCTTCAATTGACAAATCATTGGGTAAGGCCCCTTATTGAAAGAAGTTTCAAATTCCTTACCTGTGAATCCAGTCTTTAAGAAGGAGTTGCCCGTGTTTAAGAATTCATTCCTTCTATGACAAATGCCTCCTTATAGCTTCTGAAGTGATTGAAGTCCCAACAAAAAGTTTGACTTGAACTCATATTGGCTCTTACTGCTAGTTTGATGAGCAGAGCATTGTTTTTTTTTTTTTTGACTCATGAGCTAAGAGTGCATAATCGGAGCACATAAGATCACCATTAAGACTTTTTTATTATTTATTTTTTTTTGTGTCTTTTTGTTGCTCATAAATTTAAGATCCAAGAAAACCATGTGATTTAAGAATGATGAACTGGGAGAAAATAAAATAAAAGCACTGAAAAAAACAAGAGAAAAGAGAAAAGTGTTTTAGTCAAACTTTATCAAAATGAATTACTTCACTCTATTGATAGCGCGTTACTTACACATACAGTTGCTGACATCAGCAAGTTATAATTAATTAGTCATAAATAACAGTATAATTGTTTAATAGGCTAAAAATAAAATTGAAGTATTAAATCGATTAAAATTAAAAGTAAAGTATTAAAGTGACTAATTGCAAAAAGTTAAGCGGACAACTTATACATTCGACTGGGAATATTTGCTAAGAAATTTTTCAATAATTGAATTTATTATTTATCA
>CATIWR010003476.1:0-24495 GCA_949677035.1 Omphalea diandra | reverse complement strand
ATAAAGGCACTAATGAAGTCAAGAAGAAGAAAATACATATGTATATAAAGAATAAGAAAATACAAATACATACCTATAAGTATGAAATATTTATACACCAACCAGATGACTCTACTATAATAATGTATAATAGATTCATTAAGGTGGGGACTCTTAAGGATTTATGGAAAACATACTCCAATAAAGAAATGGTGCAAAAAAATCATTAAAACTCTTTCTAAGGATAAATAGGAGTCCAAGAAGACTACCATTGAATAGGCTAATAAGTTTGAGGCGTTATCCTAGGATAAGCAAATGGACAAATTTCTTGCACACCAAATCATTTTAGAGAAAGCAATAAGAGATAAATGAGAGAGAAAAAAAGATATTACCTTGAAGGCAAAATGGTTAAGAATAGAAACTCCTTTTATTTCTTCATTAAGAATTGAAACTCCTCTCATTTCTTCATTAAGAATTAAACCTCCTTCTATTTTAATAACCTCTTTTAGTGAAAGTGATGATGGCCTCTTTTAGTGAAAATGATGATGGCAGTAAGGATAATCAACTATCTATCATCTCAAATCAATTCAAGAAGTTCATAGTAAATAAGAAATAAAGATAAGAAGAGGGTAAAAGAAGAAGTCCTCAAGAGGTCAATTCATTTGTTATAGATATAATGCAAATGGACATCTTAAAATAGATTTTCCCAAACTAAAAGAGCATAAACACTCCTCTAAGAGGCATTAAAGCAAAAAAGGGAAAAAAGCTCTCAAAGCTACTTGAGATAATATAAGTGCTTATGAAATATATAGCTCAAATAATGAGAAAGAAATGATAAATTTATGCTTCATGACTACAAAAGAAGAGAACAAAATCGACATAAGTGATTTAGATACTGAAAGTAAGATTGATGATGAATCTAAGGTAAATCCTTTTAAATCTTACTCTCATGAGCAATTATATAACATTATTACTAAGCTCACTAAAAGCTATAACTCCTTTAAGTCCTCATTTTTTATACTTTAAAGGGATAACAAATCCTTAAAAAAAATTCATTAAAGAATCTTGTGACACTTAGTATAGAGGTATAATTATTAAGGAGTGAAAAAAAAGAGCTTAGATGAAAACTTTTCTAGGTTCTTAAAAGGCAAAAAAAAGTTAAACTTTATCCTTAAAGCTTAAAGGAGTCCATCTACTAAATATAGATTAAGGTATAATGCATCACTTTCTACTTCTATGCATCTTATTTCTATGCCTTTTAAAACCATATTTGTAGGAGTAAAGAATTATGCCTAACAATGTCATATAAGGGGTGAATGCTTGTGTTAAGATATGACCTTGGCCAAAAAGTGTAGTGCGATCCTACTCAATAAGTTACCTCATAAAAGAGGAGATCCAGAGAGCTTTACTACACCTTGTGATATTGGTCATGTTTCTTTTGAAAAAGCTCTTTGTGATCTAGGATCTATCATCAATTTAATGCTTTTGTCTATTTTTGAAAAACTAAGTATTATGAAGCCCACTAAGATTTCTCTGCAACTAACTAATCATTTAATTATCTATCCAAAGGGAATAGTTGAAGACATGCTCATAAAAGTAAACAAGTTCATCATTTCGATGAATTTTGATATGGAGGTGGATAGAGAAATCCCATTACTATTGGGATGACTGTTCTTAGAGAGCTTTGGTTGATGTTAGGGATGACACTCTCACCTTATGAGTTGAAGACGAGCAAGTGGTCTTTCATTTGTACAAGGCAATAGAAAAAGCTTATGAAAGATGAATTGTGTTTGCAAACAGATGTCATTAAAGAGTTACTAAGGAAATGTTTCAAGAAAAGGGAGAAACTTTAGAAAAACAAATAGTGGCTATGGTAAATATCAAGAAAGAAAAAGGGGAAGACGTTGAAAAGATAAGTATTCCAACTTTAGAAACTCGTGATTCTCCTTCTTCTTCTTCTATTGTTGAGCCCTTAGATTATGAGAAAGATCTTAAAGTGACCCCACCCTTTATTCTTAAACCTCCTCAACTTGAACTCAAACCATTACCCTTTTACCTTAGGTATGCAATCTTAGGGAATGATAATACCCTTTCAGTCATTATTTTCAATTAGCTCACTCAAATGCAAAAGGAGAAACTATTGAGGGTGTTGAGAAATAGGATTAGAGCCTTATGGTGGACCATTGCGGACATTAAAGGGATCTGTCCTACACTTTGTATACATAAAATCTTAACGAAAGACACTTATAAACCCACTATAAAATACCAAAGGTGGCTTAACCCTAATATAAAATAGGTAGTTAGGAATGAAATAGTTAAATTGCTAGATGCAGGGATCATCTACCCCATTTTAGATAGCCCATAAGTTAGTCCAATTTATGTGGTTCCTAAGAAAATAAGGATGAAAATTGTAAGTAATAATAACAATGAGCGCATCCCTATTAAGGCCATGATGGGTTGGAAAGTATCTATTGATTGTAGGAAGCTAAATGTTGTAACTTTTAATGACCACTTTCCCTTACACTTTATTGATCAAATGCTAGAAAGACTTATAAGTCATATGTACTATTGCTTCTTATATGGATACGTGGGCTATTACCAAATTCAAATAACGCAAGAGGATCAAGAGAAAACAACATTTTCATGCCTATATGGTACATTTGCTTATAGGCATATGCCCTCTGGCCTACGGAATACATCCGCCACTTTCCAGTCGTGCATGATGACCACATTTTCCAAAATGGTAGAACAGACAATAGAAATATTCATGGATGATTTCTCAATTTTTGGTGATACCTTTGATGCTTGTTTGGCCAATCTTGACAGGGTTTTAGAAAGATGTGAAGAGATAAACCTCGTATTTAATTACAAAATGTGTCATTTTTGCTACAAGAAGGCATTGTGCATGGGCATAAATCTCCTGATAAGGAATTAAAATGGACCAAGCAAATATCGAGGTCATAGAAAAATTACCGCCTCTAACAATCGTGAAAGGGATAAGGAGTTTTTTAGGCCACACGGGACTTTACTGGCATTTTGTTAGAGATTTTTCTAAGATTTCTAAACCTTTTTATGAACATTTAGTTAAGGATGTTCCTTTTACCTTTACTGATGATTGTCTTAATGCTTTTCATAAGTTAAAAAAGGAATTCATTTTTACGTTAATTATGATAAAGTCGAATTAGTCCTTGTCATTAGACTTGATGTATAATGCAAACGGCTACTCGGTCAAGGCTGTATTGGGGAAAAGGAAGGACAAAAAGCTTCATGTTATATAACAGACCCTTAATGATGCATAACTCAACTATGCCATGATAGATAAAGAGCTTTTGGCTATTTTATTGCATTTGATAAATTTAGATCTTACTTGTTTGGTTCTAAAGTTATTTTTTATACTAATCATGCAATGATTTGTTATTTGTTAGCAAAGAAGGATGTAAAGCCAAGGCTCATAAGATCGATCTTTTTACTCAAAAAGTTTGATATAGAGATCAAGGACAAAAAGGGTATAAAAAACTTGGTTGTCGATCATCTCTCAAGTCTATAGCATATATAAGAGGAGGAGGTAAGTATTTTGATCAATGAAACTTTTCTAGATGAGTAACTCTTTCTTTTGAAAGCTCTTTAAACTTCATGGTATGCAAATTTTATGAATTATTTATTAACCTATATTATTCCTCATGATTTCAATTCCCATCAAAAGAAAAAGGTTTATACATGATACTAAATTTTATTTTTGGGAGGAACCCTATATATTTAAAGAATGTGTTGATGGTATTATAAGAAAATGTGTACCGAATGAGGGGATATGAGATATTTTGCTCCATTATCATACCCAAAAATACAGAGGATACTTTAATCCCTCTAAAATCATAACTAAGGTATTGCAAAGTGGACTTTTTTGCCCTCATTATTTACTGATTCTTTTACTTTTGTCAAAGCTTGTGATAGGTGCCTAAGAATAGGTGATATCTCCAAAAGGAATGAGATACCATTGAATTCTATGATTGAGGTGGAACTTTTCGACGTTTGGGGAATTGATTTCATAGGCTTGTTTCCCAAGTAATTTAGGAATCAATATATTTTATTGGCAATTGACTATGTTTCCACGTAGGTTGAAGCTATAGCTACCTCAACTGATGATGCTAAATTAGTGTTTTGATTCTTAAAGAAGCATACTTTCACAACTTTTAGAGCCCCACGTGCAATCATAAGTGATGGAGTGTCACACTTTTATAACTGACAATTTGAATCATTGATTAAGAAGTATGGCATAATGCATAAGATTGCAATGTCATACCATCCTCAAACAAGAACGAGTGGTTAAGTAGAAGTGTCTAATAGGGCAATAAAGCATATATAAGAGAAGACAGTAAATTCTTTAAGGAAGGATTAGTCATCAAAGCTTTTTGATACACTTTGGGCATATAATACTGCTTACAAGATGTCGATTAATAACACATCCTACCGTTTGGTGTTTGGGAAAGCTTGTCACCTACTGGTTAAATTAGAACATTAAGCTTTTTAAGCAATTAAGTTTCTAAACTTCGATTTGTACCTCACCGGTGATAAAAGGAAACTTCAGCTCAATGAACTTAAATCCTTATGTCTTTAAGCCTATGAAAATAATCAAATATATAAGGAGAGAACCAATTGGTGGCATAATAGTCACATATTGAAAAAGCACTTCATGGAAAGATAGAAAGTGCTACTCTTTCACTCAAGATTGCAGTTCTTCTCAGGCAAATTTAGGTTGAGGTGGTTAAGACCCTTTGTTATAATCAAAGTTCATCCACATGGTGCCTTCTCCAAGGATGAAATCTTCAAAGTCAATGGACACTGCCTGAAGTCCTATTACGAAGAAGAGACTACACACTAATGGGAGACTCTCTATCTCCCACATGCCTCCACACTAACTATACAAATATGTATCATTCATATTGGCCAAAAAGACAAAAAAAAAAAAAAAAGCAAAAAAATATGAACCAAGACACCATATTTATAGGATCATGCATAACCATCAAGTGCCTAAACAATAAAAAGTGTTTAGACATATTATCAATGCATATAGGCAAAAAGGCAATGTACTTAAAGGACACAATCTTAGGAAATTTCTGCCCAATAAGCATATGCATACATCATTAAGGACTAAATAGTAATGTTTCTATTTTAAGAGTGAATTTTAGTGTTATAGTGCTTATGGCCACATTGCTTAACATTATCACTATAAAATACATGATCAGCAATTAGATAAAACTAACTCAAAAGGACCCAAGAGGATTTGGGTACCTAAAAATAAATGTTTTTGCCTTATAAGTGTGTTTACAATCCAACGAGAAAATAGATGAATGGTATCTTGATAATAGTCGCTTAAAGTATATGATAGGAGATATGAAGTTCTTCACTAAGTTTAACAAAGTATAAGGGCTTTGGAATGTCTATTATAGTAATAGTAGTAAGGCAAAGATAGTGGGTTCAGGTAAAATAGGTAAGGATATTGACTTACACATTCTTCACAAGGTTTTACTTATAATGGTTTTAAATATAGTCTTTTCAGTGTTAGTCAACTATAGGACAAAAGGCTTAGAGTTACATTTAAGCCTCAAGCTAACTATTTAGCAAGAATGAGTGACAATAAATTTTTTTTATTTATAGAAGAGTAGAAAATACATTTATGTCATTGATTTAAATTTTATGACTAATAAGAATGTTAAGTGCTTAGTGACCGTAGCTGATGAAAATTGAATTGGCATAAAAGATTGGATATGTTAACACATAATTAATCAATAAATTGAGAAAGAAGCACTTTGTGTTAGGAGTTCTTAAGATTCACTTATCTAAAGATAGAATTTATGATGCCTGTCAAAGAGGTAAATAAGTCAAATCTTCATTCAAACCTAAGAATAAAGTAACATCCACTAAGCCTCCCTAATTATTGTACACAAACCTTTTTAGCCTATTAGAATAGCTAGTATAGGTGATAACAGGGTGTATGCTAAGTGTGAATTAACCCTTAAATTGCAAGCACACAAGTCATAAGTAATATAATGTACAAAAGTTTGGATATCATTCTCATGAGCATCATGATTAAGTACTAAAAATATTGTTCCTTATATTATCTAGAAATTCTAATTAACGGAAAGTTTAAACTAAGAAGTAAAACTAAATAAACTATAAATAAGGTAATTACAAAAAACCATCAATAAAAGAAGTTAGGAAGGGGTTCAACTTCACTTGTTAACTACTTATGGCTTCTAATCTTTCATTCAATTGATTCATTCATCTACTATTACTATCATAGCACTTAAGTGATTAATTAATCTCTCTTAAGTATTAATTACATATAAGAACATGTTAAACTAAAAGTCTCTCAACACAATAGTTAAACACCATATTGTTGTCAACAATGTAAGATCCTAATGATAACAATAAACTATTAAGGTTTCTCAACACATAATGGATTCAGGGCATCATTGAAGGTCCATATCATTAAAAGCATCTATTAATAATTGATTCACAAAACTCAAAATGATTAAGGGCCATTTATTCAATAAGCATGTATGTTCACAATGATTGTTAACATGATGATGAATAAAATCAAAAGAACTTAGATTAGAAAACCAAAAGAGTTAAAAAAGATCCATCCATAACCTATCTTGAAGAAAATAAGTTCATAATGGAAAAAAGAGAAGAAGGAACAATCAAACTAATGATATTGGAAACCGTGGACTTCATCTTTAAGCTCTTGCTTGAATGCCCCTTTGATCTCCTCTTTGGCTCCTTAGCCTTTGCTTGATGTTTTGCCTCTTCTTTTGATTGACTTCTTTACTTATTGGATGGCTATTTAATGGGTATTTAAGGATTATTCCTTGGTTATTTCTTAATGAATTTTGTGCCCCTTTGCCTCCTTTTAAGGAGAGATTAAGAGAAATTTTTTAAAAAATAAGAGATTAAGAGATTTTATGAATTAAAAATTTAAATATAAAATTAAAATTTATCATATAAAAGTACATAATAAATTTAATTAAACAAAAATGAGACTAAATTAAATAAAAAATAGAAGTATTGTATTAATTAGGCTTTAAATTTAATTACGAGTTTGATTAAACTAATTTTAAAAAATATAAACCAATATACTCTATATATGTGTTTTACTCAATTTTGATTTGACTTTAGGTATAACTAAAACTAATTAACTAAGTTGGGGTCTAATTAAATTAATAGGAAGCTATAAGTACAATTAAAATTTTGTGAAAAAGTTTGTTTTTTTTATCATTAAGCCTTTTATATAATAGATTGTAGTTGCTAATTGTAATTAAGAATAATTTATATCTTTAAGAATATAATAGAATTCTAGTTGTACATAGTTTTTATTAAAAATATGTATTGCAAGTAAGGTTCCTCATGAACCATTATAAATAGTTGTATGAAGGCTTATAGCTTATTACCTTTAAGTTTAATATTGTTGTCACTAAACTTGTTATGAATATAAGATATCAGACGAACAAATGATGATGTATGATGATAAGTTATGATTCCTCAAGGATAAGTTCTTATTGGCTTAGAGAATTGACTGTAAAGGAGTTCCTTCATTTTTAAGCAAAATCCTTAGAAGATGGGAAGGTTTAGGGTCAAGTTTCAATGGTTTTTTTTTCTTTTTGTATGACTATTTTTAGTGTTTTACAAGATTATGTTTAGATGGGTGTCATCAATATAGTATTTGATTTGTGTTTTTGGTAATTTTTTTTCAATTTATGTTTCCATCCCATACAGAGTGTAGAGGATAATATGTCAAATATTTGATTGTGTGGGTTAAGTCCAAATCAATAAATAAACTCAAGCTCGCTTATTATCTTATCTCCTTTAAAATATTCTTTTAACCCACCTTTAACAAGTGCTAAAACAGAACGGTGATCAAAGTATTACAGTGTACTAGTGTGTGTGTGTGTGTGTGTGGATATCGCCTTATAGAGATAAGGTCAATAAGTATTGAAATACAATAATTTTATTTTTGACTGAAAATCAAATACTTGAGATATGATTTAAACTATCGATGTAATAAAATAATTGAACTAATAATTCAATGGCAAAAAGAAAAAAGCAATTAAGAAAGAAAATCTTATGATAAAATACCTAGGACATTAGATCTCACCAATAGAAAGTCATGAAATCATTAATCATTCAATGTTATGTTGGATTAAGGATTGCAACCTTTGATTGTCTATATAGTGATTAAATCTTCTCTCTCGAGTAGTCACTTATCTTGTAGCAATTTCCCTATAACCATCTTTCTATATGAACTAGAAATGCATTACCAATTTAGATCTAGCAATCCTTTAAATGATAGCAATCAGTTAAGTGGGTACCTCTACTCGTCAATTAACCTAAGAGGAGTAATTCTAGGTATATGTTAATTTACAATCTCTTGATCTATAAATGAAACACAAATTATGTAATTCGAGATTAAGTAATCACAAGGATTAGGTTCAAGAATCATTCACTTAAAAAGGAATAAAATCTAAACATGTTTATTAAAAACATAAATCAAGCAATCATTAGATCTACCCTAACATACTAACAAAACAAGAAAAATAAATTGATAAAGGAAATAAGAATGAAGAGAAAGAATATGAAATCTCCTAAATATCTTGATGAATCTTCTATTCTTCTTCTTTGTTCAAGTGATCTCTAGAACTCTTGCACTTAATCTTGTATTGTAGTTTATTTATTTTTGTTTTCTTCCCTGTAAAATGTCTCTTTTGGGTGTTTAAAAGCTTTCTTTTTACCACTCTTTTCTTTTCTTAGGAAACCTTAAGTGTTAGTTTTAAATGTTGCTTCAAAAGAGCTAAAATGTATACTAAAATATAGCTTCTAGATTGCCCAAATCGTAGCCTATGATAAGAGTCACAGGCATGACATTAAGTTTACCTCAAAGGAAATTGCAACCTGCGACTCTTATTACAAGTGCAACAGCTGTCCTTGCCCCTTTAAGTGTCTAAATATTCAACTTGGTCCTTAAAGTTGTTGTCTTATCCTATTTTGGTCCTAATTTGCTCTAAACTTGCTAAAAGATCTATAAAGTATCCAAACGTGAACATAAAAGCATCTAAAATAACTTATTTTAAGTATAACTTAACATAAAATCAAACTCAAAACTCATCAACTAACAACGAACATATTAAGCCTAACATCAAATTGCTAACAGATGGATTTATGTTTTTTCTTTACTTTGTGCATCTCTCATTTTAAATATTTTTGCAACTTCATAACCTAGTAGATTTTTAAAAGGTATAGCAAATAAGTTTTCTATATGTGAGCCAAGTATATGGAATTTGATTCCCATGTTTATCTTTGATCTTATTTTTGACCATTTCTCCTAGAAGATGAGAGTGTATAGCAAGGAAATTTTCCTTTCAAAATGGCTAGTTAGATTCTTTTTACATTATGATTTTGGTAAAGAAAGTATTTTTATACCACTTGAAGACACTTAGCTTTTACACTTTAGATTGAAAAGATTCTAAATTTTTGTTCTTTAAATGTGAAGGATCTCCAATAAAATGGAGTGATATGGCCAAAATGAGTATTGCGGCATCATACTGAATAAGTTGTCCTCTTTCATTAAGAATAGGCTCATTATTTTAATCTAAGCATTCTGCCTTCAGTAACTTGTTATGAGTGATTTTCAAATAGCTTGATCAGTAATTCCCAACTGAGTTTTGTAACCATCGACTACCATTATCAATTGCTTAGGAAATTTAAAATGTTGTATTCAAACATTCCACTTTATATTTCACTTATAGACAAAATTAGAATTATATATACTAGGAAAAGATATCTAGTTTCTTCTTAATATGGATGTAAGTCAATATATTTAGGATAATATGGTTGTATTTGGCTCTAATAAAGTTTAACAATTTATGGTGTAGAAGGTTCTATCTCTAAGGCATTCTTTTCATCAAAGGCTTGTTTAAGAAATGAACAATGCAAGAGGACTATGTTTCATGGTCTATCTTTTATAAATTTTTTGGAACAATATTAGACTATAGTTTATTCAATTACTATTTGATGGCTTGAAGAAATTCTGCTTTTTTTATTTTTGTATTTGAGCTTTACTGGTAGAGGAGATTTCAAATTACTTAAAGATTGGAATTTTCGTTTGGATTCTACTTTAGGAAGACTGGTGTTGATAATAGTTGGATGCTTTATGTTTTCTCTATTCTAGTTAAATATTTTCCAATAGTACGCATATGACCGTTTATGAGTTTTGGTTAATCATGTTTTTAATATGTCTAGTGGTGATATCTTCTCCTTGATTTGTTTTATCTTAAAAGTTGCATCTAATATAGTGGCTTAATGACATAGTATTTAGGGGTGAGCATGAATCTTAGATATACCAAACTGGACCAATTAGCCATATTAAAAAATATTCAAAATAAAATGTAACATCTATAACCTAATTCATGCATTTTAATTGTGTTAAATTTGGATATATGTATCACATGACATAAGCATGACAATAATTCTTGTATCATTGCATTTAAGGCATTTAAATATGAATATGGTGTTTGCATAATTGCATAGCAAACTTTCACATGTGGCATGCATATTTCTATAACATAAGTAAGGGTATCTTAGAACTTATTAAATGTATAAGAATTTGACGGAAATTAGTTAAGGAATATAAGTAAGAGAAATTTTAAACTTTCATCTAATATGAACAAACAACCAATCTTTTGTCCTATTAGAATATGAATACAAACTAGAATTCTCTACTATTAGGGGCTAATAAGAAAGAAGGAAAGCAAATAAAGAAAGAAAGAAAGAAAGAAAGAAAGAAGAGAAGGAAGAAGAAGAAGGAGAAAAGTTAACCAAAAAGGAATCTTAAGGTTTTCAACCTTTGGTAAAAGGTATGTGATTTCATATTTATTTCCTATGAAATTTATCTTCCATGGTATATTAATCATGAGTAATTAATGGGAGTTATGAAGCAATTATAGTTAGGATTCCCGTATGAGAAGTTGTTGACAGTAAATATGAGCTGAATTTATTTTTATTCTATTTTAAAGGCAGACTGTTGCACCCATGATTTGATAACCCTCAAAGATGAATTAGATAAAGTGAAAAGCATAAAATTTACAGGTTTATGCCTCATATAAATGTCTATGAAACGGTTTTGCTAAATAATTTGTGTGAACGGATATTGCTCCTTAATTGTGATTGATTCCTATTGATAATTACTCAGTCTATTGATTATATTTTCTAAGAATTTCATGGGTCTAAAATGGAAATTAGGTAAAGTGCAAAGCATGAAAATTATAGGTTTATATCTTATCTAAATTTCAGTTAAAAATTTTTGCTCAATAATTTGTGTTAAGATATATGGCTCCTTGATCATGACTAATCTTAAACTTATTCATAACTATAAAGTATAAGATTGACCATTTCTTTTGAAGACCATAGAAGCTGAATTAGAGAAAGTGAAAAACATGAAAAAGGTTCCTTTATGATTGGCTTTAAATCAGTTTTTCAATTGGACATCTATATTCTAAGATATGGCTAAGTTTATGGTTCGTGTTAGATTATAATTGCAATAAGAATAGGGCAAAATTATTAAATTCACCATAAATTATATAATGCATATTTTGGGCTAAATTTTGGATATGTCGTACCCATATATGTCTAGTCTAAGTGAAAAGAAGAATTAGATCATTTGAATTTGTGGGCAAAAGTAATTATTAAAACAACCTACAAAGGTCTTGATATTTTACTAAAGCACACATGCATAAAGAGATGAAAATGTTGCTCTATCACCATGGATTGATTGAGTGTACTAAAATAAGTTTTCAAGGTGTTGAAGAAAATATTGGGAATAAGTTAGGAACATCCACGACTTAATAGCTTGGAGATAAAGGTAAGTACATAGCTAATGGTACTTAAACATGTGATTCGTTACTTGTTATGAACTTATACTCTATGGATTAAAATGTCATTTATTGAGATGATATTGATGAATACTTTAATGAAAGAAATTGTTAAATTTTGAATTATTTATTTTTATGAGATGTTGAAAAATTATGGCTTCAGAATGAAAGTATGTTGTGATATAATTTGTCAAGGTTGATGGGTATTATTATTAGTCATTATATTGCTGGAATTTTGTTGGGTTTATAAATGATTTGGTGAATCACTATTACTTGATATTGTTTGAGCAAGCAACAACATTTGATAACATATGTGGTAATGATCTACAACATGTGTGGTGACAATATATGATAGTCTGTGTAGCAATGAATTATAACATGTATGGAAACAATATATGATAGTCTATGTGGCAACAACATTTGATAGCTTATGTGATAATGATTTATAATATGTGTGGCAATAATAAATGATAGTTTCCTGTGAGTAGGGATAGGGACTTGCAAATACATCCAAGATGAAAATAAAAATAAGAAATGAACAAAGCAGAATAAGTGTATCTTGCAACACAAGAGGTAGTCTCTACAATCCATAGTTACATAAAAGAGTTAAAAGTAACTATGAGTATGCAATAATGATAAATTATGGTGACATGAAATGAAATAAAGTAAAGAAATAGGCAAAGGTAAAATAAAATGAAATATAATGATGCTAATAGCAAAAATAAAATGACAATTTAACCTATGATAATTAATTAGGCGGCAGAGCCAGCCATGGAGCAGTAAAATAACAATGTAAATAATAAAAATATTTAAAATAAAGGACCAATTAATTGGATAAAAATAAAATAGGAGGTCGAGCCTACTATAAATAAAGCAACTACAAAGGTATAAATAAATAAATAAATTTCATCAATAAAAATAGCAACAATATATATATTAAAATAAATAATATTTAACTAACTTATAAATAGAACAATTAACAACAATATACCAAAAAACGATGCGAAAATAACCACGGTATATTTTATATTAAAAAAGTTATGGGACATTTAATTAATTCATGAAAAATAATATTAAGAGAATACTAACAAGAAAATAATGGCAATAATACTAACATGAAAATAATGGCAATATTTCAAATAAATAAAAAGCGATTAACAATAATATATTAAAATGCAATTTCATGAAGATAACAACAATATATTGAAAATAAAATGACATTTAGCTAGTTCATGAAAAAAAACTTAACTACCACACATTAAAATAGCAACACTAAAATAACTAAAATATTAAAAATATGGAAACATTTAATTATTTCAAAACGAAATAATTAGCAAACAAATATCAAATTAACTACAACACAACCACAACAATAATATATTAAAATAAGAATAAAAGAAAATAATATTATGCATTATGTAAACCCAAAATGGAAATAAATAAAATGGACTCTCAGATGTCATACCCTTTTAATGGGTATATATATTTGGCAGCCAAAAGAAATGATATATTTTAACCCAAGAATAAATAAAGGGTGAATCTAAACAATGGCTAGACTTGAATCAAATATTGAATATTTTCCTATATATATATATATATATATATATATTATGTTCCTTTCCCTCTCCCTTTATTTGTTGTTTGTCAGCTTCAATTGCAGAAAGAAAACAAAACTTGCTAGCCTCTAAAATGGGGTTGGTCATCTCCTATTTGTAGGGGATGCAGAAGGAGGGCTCCCGTCCCCTCCCTCTCACACGTGGCCCTAGTAGCCTTGTGTTCTTTTTTTTTTTTTTACTTTCATTTTTCATTTTTTTCTTTTTCTTCCTTTTTCCTTTTTCTTTTTTTCTTTTTTCTTCTTTTTTCATTTCTTTTTCTTTTCTTCTTTTTTCTTTTTTTTCTTTTTTTTATTTTTTTAATATATAGACTTGAATATATACTTGGGCCTCCAAGAATTTTTGGTTTTAGGTTAAAGAAAAATTTAAAAAGGAAGAAATAAAAATTTTACACATTCCTTATACTTGGATTATCACACTCATTTCTTTGTCCCAATTTTGATTCGCTATCATCATTTGGTCAAAATTTTTCAAGCACAAAATGCAGCGTCTACAGTTTGTCCTCTATTTGGATGCAGTTTGAATGAATGAAATATGAGTGAAGAATGCAACAAAGCATTATATATATTTACCCTGAATGTCTCTAATTTGTCCTAGCAATCTCCTCAAAGTGTGTACCAGGACTTCTATTTGTGAACTGTAGAGCTAGTTTCCTTATAATCTCTTTGTCCTTCTTTTTTGCTCTTTTAAGGTATTCTCAATTTTCTAGGTACATTTGTGTATTAGAATACCATGGTTTATCATTCTTTTCCACTTTCATCACTTGTCCTCCGACATAACAAGGTTTCCTAAACCTAGTGATTACTAAAGGTTTCAGAAGAACTTTGTCTAGCCCTTCCCAAATCGACATCAAAGTAGTCAAAGCATCTGTTAACTAACTTTCCTCCCTAAATAGATGTGTGAAAGCACATTTACTAAAACTTTGCCTCACCACCTTCAAATAATCCAGATACAGCTTCAACTTCTCCTATTTTATATCCTATTCCCATGTGACTTGAAAGATGACTAACATTGAATTCCTTTTAACTTTGACTTCTCTAACTCCCATTGCCATAAGAATTTCTAACCTAAATAGACATGTTTCATATTATACCACATTGTTAGTGACCTTGAAGTTGAGTTTCCTAGCCATTGGAAACATTTCACCTTCTAGCAATACTAAAATGACTCCAGCATCTGTTTCTCTCTTATTTGTTGAATCGTTAAAATACATCTACCATCCCTGTACTTCTATTACCTGTAAGCCCTCATTCAAAAACTCCAATTCTCATGGCTCATCTTTTGTAATTGAATGTTGTGCAAAGAACTCAGAAACTGCCCTTCCCTTAATTACCTTCTTGGTCACATAGACTATGTCAAATTTTGATAGCAAAACCAACCATTTAGCTAGTTTACTAATAACTGAAAGGGCCTTATATAAATACTTAAGAGGATCCGTTCGCGACACCACTTACACCTTACAAGATTGGAAGTAATGTCACAGCTTCCTCTTGCCCAAATCATAACCACACGTCTTCTTAATTTGATTATATGGGATCAAGTTCTTGCTCAAGTAATAAATGGCATGTTCAACCCCAACCTCATCTTCCTGAGCAAGTATAGCACTAATCGATCTTTCCTTAATAGCCAAATACAAAATCAGAGGCTTTCTTAGTCCCAACAATTTCAAAACGAGCGGGTTCATTAGATACTTCTTAACCTGCTCGAAGGCTTCCTAGCACTGTTCATTCCAAACTACTGGTTGATTCTTCCTTAATAACTTGAAAATGGGCATGCACATTACTGTAAGCCTGACAATAAACATGTTGATGTACTATAGCCTTCCTAAGAACCCTTAGACTCTTTCTTTGTCTTTAATGTTGGCATCTCCTAAATGGCCTTTATTTTATTAGGGTCAACCTCAATTCTTGCTAACTAATAATGTGTTCTAACAACTTCCTAGAAGTTACCCCAAATATACACTTCTTTAGGTTTAATTTGAGATTATATTTTTCAACTCTTTGTAAGAACTTCTCAAGGGCTTCAAAATGACCTTCCTTAGTGTCTGATTTCACCATCATGTCATTGACATACACTTCCACTTCTTTGCGCATCTAATCATGAAACAAGGTTGTTGCCATCCTCTGATAAGTTGACCCACATTCTTCAACCGAAAGGCATAACTCTATAGTAATAATTCCTTAATCAGTGATGAAGGTTGTCTTCAACTTGTCCATGGTAACTATCAAAATCTGGTTAAACCCCAAAAAACCATCCAAAAAGGAATACATCATAGTTATTGTTATGTTGTCCACCAACACCTTAATATTCAGTAGAGGAAAATCAACATTAAAACACACCTTATTCAACTCCTAATAATCGACACAGACCCAAACTTTTTCATCCTTCTTTAGTACATATACAATATTAGCCAAGCATTTGGAATAGTTAACTATTTCCAGAAACTTAGCTATTATTTGTTATAGTACTTCATCATTCACCAATTGGGCCCATTCTGGTCTAAGATGCCTTAATTTTTGTTTCACAGGTTTTACATAAAGGTAAGTTAGGGTGGTACACTCAATAATATTTTTGTCTACCCTAAGCATGTCATCAAATGTCCAAGCAAAGATATTTTATACTTAGCTAACAACACCTCAAAATGAAATTGTTCATCTAGGGTAATGCCTTCAGCTATGGCCAAATTTTGAGGTTTTTCTTCGGTGCTAATGTTAAAGGAATTTGTTTAAATAGAGTTAATGTAAAAGCTACTCATAAAATGTTCAAGTCCATACATAGTTCCATCTTCTATTAGGAGTGACTTCCATCTTCCATTAGGAGTGACATCATATAAGCAAGCAAATCTGAAATTCATTAACTTAAACTTATTCAGAAATACATCATCGCCTTCAAATATCTTAAAAAACATAACATTAAGGACATCCTTGATAAACATATCCTTAATAATGCTTTCAATTAAAGCTACAAGATCATAGAGGTCTATATTTGGATTTCTCTTTGATGTCTCTCCTTCCTCCAACTCAAGTGAAGCTAAGACCTTCATTCTACTCTTCAAAGTGACAATAATATTCCCTCCTTTCTTGTTAACTTTTTTTAGTACCAAGAGCTTCTTTTTCCTCTTCCTCAGATATCAATTTCAATGAGGCCATCCTGAAGTTGAGCATATTAGCAAAGATCTAAAACCTATAACATACTTCCCAGCGATAAGTACTAGTTTAGGAAATCTAACATATTGAAACTTTCCATCTCCTTGGTAAAAGAAATCTGATAGTTCCCTTTTACCTTCATTCTTTGTCAGTGTCTCTCCTTTTATAGGATTATAGCTCACTATACCTTGTCGTATGTCCTTAAAATTTTGGCAAACCATTTCCTTTCTTTCTCAAATTGGTCCCTAGCAAAAAAAAAGGCATCTTCCTCATCTTACAAGCCATATGAGGATCCATCTAGTCTTTATAAATTCTAGCCATTTGAAAAACCTCATATATGAGGAAGTGAGACATTTAACGCAGCCACAACATTATTAGTTTTAGTAATATTGTCACAACCCCATCTTTAGTTAAGAACTTCACCTTTTGGTGCAAGCTCTATGGTATTCCTCTAAGTGCATGAACTAAGGCCTTCTAAGGAGCAAAGCAAAGGTCATCAGTATATTAATCACTATGAACTCTACCTCTAACTGAATAAGGCCCATCTTCACCATTATTTTGAAAATCCTAGCCATAATCCTTTTACTATCATCATAAGCTCTTATGATCACATTAAAGCCTCTATATCATACATATCAATGCCAAACTTAGGCGATGCCTCCAATGAACAAATATTAATACCTAACTTGTCATCCACCACTACACATAAATCTCATTTTCCCTTCATCTCCACCTTGATAAAGAAAGTATTATTATGATTTTTACATTTGAGGGATAAGTCAGAATCAGTGAAGACAATCTGTTGTTTATCATCACTTATTAAATAAGTCCCATTCTCAAGTGATGCCATGGTAGAGATAGTCAAATTAGAGATTGCCTTAACCATTGCTTTTTTATGCTGCTTGGAGGAAGTTAGCAAGTCGCACACATTAACTTAGGCTTAAGTTCTCTTCAATTGTTTCACTACCATATCCTCACTCTTCTCTTATTTCCCCTTTCCCTTATCGCTTTTCTTTTTCTTTTTCTTTTTTTCTCTTATTTTCTTTTTCACTCTCCCTCCTATAATATTTCCTACTTCGAGTAACCTCACTCCCTTTTTCACCTTCGGTGTCACTCATGTCTTTCTAAACATCAACTTTCACTTTTTTCCTCCTCATCGAAACTTTCCTACACATTCAACATCATTAGCCATAACTCCTCACTCTCATTTTTCCTCTCACTCTCCCTACTTCCTGACTCTTCATTTCTCCCTCTTTCAATTCCTCAATGGATGTATAACAAATGCCTTATTCAAGCACAAGTCAATCATCAGTAAATTTTAAGGTGGAAGGACCATATTATAACTAGGCAAAGGGTTTTTACGTGTGTTGGGTTGTCCAGCTTCAAGATTAGTAATCTTACTTGATTCAATTAAATCTTGATCTCATGTCAGAGATGAATACACATATTAGTGTGATGTTTTGTTGTCTAGTGAAAGGCAAGGTATGCATTTGGATTAAGATTCTTAGGAGTGGATTTGGCAAAGGTTTAAGGTCCAAAGCATGTAACACCCCTTTCTTCTTCAATTTCTCAAAGGCTCAAAATAATGACATCCCCAACTCAAAGAACTTTTAAGGTTGACTAATAACATTTACATCGATAGTTTTTTATCCTTCTAATTGTGGTTAGTGACTACTTTGCCCTCCTTACACCTTTTTTTTCGTAATTTCACTAATTATCCAACTCGGTCTTTTCTAACTGCATACCTGAATCCAACACATCTTTAAAAATTTGAAGAGATAAAAATCTGAGCCCATTGCTAATTGAAGGCAAAACACCTCTCATAACCAACTTAATATGATCCTTCTCATCCGATCGATTTTTTATCTATCCCACCAGCTCCTTCCATCCCTTTAGATAATCAGAAAATGACACATTAGGTTTTTGTTTAGTAGCCTCTAAGTCCATCAAGGTCACATCTATCAACATACTATATGAGTAATGGCTTTTGAAAGCCTTGACTAACTCCTTTCAATTTTCTTGGACTATCTTTGGTTTGTCATGGTACCATTTCACTAGGCGTCCTTCTAAAGACATATCAAAGTATTTGACAATCAATACAAGGGATAGCCCAGAGTCCTTCATGGTTGTGACATATTGCTTCAAATGAATCTTAGGATCATAAGTCTGATCAAACTAGACTAAGTCTGGCATTTGAACTTTAGAGGAGACAATACCCATTGTTCTTCATCCACCTCTATTAAACTTGTAATGGTTACTTCCAACATCTATTCTCTAACATTAAATGCATGTTGACTTTGACATAATGCCTATTGGAGAATAATGTTTGTTATTCATTTCTAGAAAGCTTGAACTTTTTGCTCTATTTTTTAAACTTTGCACAGTTATTTTCTATGCCCATTGAGCAATTTGTAATGCCTAATGGAAACTTCTTCAATGTTTGTTGAGAAGGGCCAATTCCTATTTCGAGTTTCTGAAGTTTTAGCTTAACCTTGGACACTTTCCCAATGTTGTTACTAAGCCAAATCAATGCATGTGGCGAGGTATAGTACAACTTAACCTAGAGTAGTTCTCCAACACTTGTTGTAAAGGGACAATGTCCATTGCGAGGTTTAGAAGACTTTGGCAATTTGCAGCATCCAATCAACATCCATTATTCATCTTTCAATACATGTTGAATGGTCCAATGCCTGTTTAGGAGATGTTCAATGCATAAGATACCAAATGTTAGATGTTAAAAACATAGATGATACCAAGTGTTATGGTATGCAAATAAGTGATAAACAAAGAAATGAAATCATCTAACCAAAGCATCCAAAACTTCTCCCTCCCCCCTCTCATCCCCTCTTTTTGTCAAAAAGATATACAAAAATTCTCCCCTTTAAAAAATGTACAAACATTCTCTCTTTAAAAAAATTATTCTCCCCTTACAAACATACAAACATTCACTTCTTAAAATGTAGACCAACTTCCTTAAAACAAACATGATGGTACCAAAAATACAAAACACTTGTAAAGGAAAACTCTTCCTATCTTTGTGTTTTCCTCTAACAAATCACTCAAGATATTCAAATACAAATTCAGTGACATAACTTGAAGTTACATGTTCTCTTCATGTGTTAAGGAAAGCAAGAAAGCAAGGATAATTACTTGACATTTCCTAAAATAAAACTCCCAAACTAATCCATTGTTGGATCAGAAGACAAACTCTCCTCAACAAAAGTATGTTAAACAAAACAAAAAGAGAGATAAAGATACATTACAGTTAATGATACCAATTGTTGTCTTCTCTAAAAAAACAAATCTCTCTTTAAAATTTATAGCTTCAACCACCATTTATTTCTCCATTTTGAGCAAGGAGTGAGGAGCCTCAAAGGCTGTAAAATTAAACTTTCTTTGGCACCCATTTATTTTGGGCCTATAGGGGTTAGTAGCATAAATATGGTTATCTCTCAACCAAGCATAACAAAAGTATGCTTGTATGGCCATGTTTTCCATAATAAAAGCATTACCAAATGAATATTATCTTTAACTCTTATGTAGAGCAAGTGCAAGGTGGCTTCCTAAAATATTGGTACCTAAAATGTAAAGGAACTTATGTATTCTTACAATACTTGGTTCCATAAATGAACACAATATTTGCCTTTTGCCTGTGAGAGTGTACATGTGAGCAATTATGATCACACACATGAGTCTTTTGTATATGCACCCTAGAATGAGTGTGATCATGTGTAATTTTTCTTCTAGATGTAGAGTGTAGCACATTTTTCCTTTTTGGCATATAAAATGCATATGTATAAGTATGATTAGCTTTTTGTATAGGTCTTTTAGTGTATGCATGTGCTAGTGTTATGCTCTTAGGCTTTTCATAGCATTAGCTTTTATGAAGAGCTTTATGATTCAACACCTTAGAGACTAGGTGTTTTAGAAAGTGAAGCTCTAATGAGCACACTTTTAGAAGTGGAGGAAGAGGCATGATTATATCCAATGTCATGTTTCACACTAGTATCTCTTTGAGAACCTAAAAGTAAATCCAATTTTTCTTGTTTGTTATTAAAATTTGAACAAGAGCTTTTCAAATCCAAGACCTCCTTTTTAAAATAATCATTTTTTTTAGAAAGAGTTTCATAAAATTTATTTTCAGAATTTAACTCTTCATTTTCTCTTTCCAAAGCATCAATTTTTAGTTTTAAAAATTCTCTTTCATTTGAGTCTAAAAAAAGTCTTTTGAGAGCAGTTCCTCTTTTCTTTTCTCAAACAATCAACTTTATTTAGAAGATCATCTTTAATTTCAGAAAGGGAGGAAATTTTATTTTTTAATAGTTTATTTTAATTTTTTAAATCTTATATCTAGAGAAAGATTTATCCAAAACATTATTTGTTGATTTTAGGGCCTTAATCAGATTTCTTACTGTGAACGTATTTTTGATGTCATCATTAAGTTCACATACCTTATTAGGAGAGACCTCATTCGATCCATCCTCCTTGGCCACTAAATATCCAGCTTTGGCTTTCTTTCTAGTAGTCCTCTTCTTTATCTCTCTGTTGAATAAGAGTCCATCATCACTTGTGGATGTGAAATTCATTAAGCTCCTTCTCCTCATTTCCTCTTGATAGTGGTCTTCTAGCTCCATTGACAAACTGCTTCCTTTAGTTTGAATTGATCCATTTTTAAGAAAGTTTACTGCAAGAAGACTTAATAGTTGCCATGATCATGTACCTCTTGCACTTAAGCTTCAAAAGAGATTAGACTCTGACACTAAATGTTGACCCTGGATGGTGATGTGGCAACCCAAGAGGAGGGTGATTTGGGTTGCAAACAAAAACAAAAACACAACTAAATATTATGGAAGCAACACACACAAATCAACACAAAGATTTTATAATGGTTCAACAATGTGCCTACTCTACACCCCTAAACTTTTACTTAAGCCTATCAATTCTTTTTCCAAGCTCAAGAACAAAACATTCTCTTTTCCAAGCTAAAAAAGGACATTCCTTTTATAGGCTTAAGGACAACCTTTCCCTTGGTATTTTTCGAGGCACAATACCAACCTTTATAACTATTAGCAAGTATAGATCTAAGCAGTGTCAATGTCTCTCAAATTAGGTAGCAAATACATTATTAGTGCTCAAGAAAACCTACTTTCAAAAAGAGTAACAGAGTAATATCACTCTACCCAAAAATCTAAGCAACACCCAAAAAGGTTTGTACAAAGACTTGCTAAAAGTTCTCTAAATGTTTGCAAATGTTCTCCAAACTTTATAACATTTTTCTAGACTTTAAAAACACTCCTTATATAGCCAAACTCCAAAAGTAGCTATTGGAATAATTGATATTTAGTCTGATAGTTTTTCTGCAAAACTAGTCGTTAGAGGAGACAACATTCATTATTCTTCATCAATCCTCGTTGAACTTATAATGGTTACTTCCAACATTCATTCTTGACCATTCAACGCCTGTTGGCTTTGACTACAATGCCTGTTGGAGTAAGAATAATGCTCATTGTTCATTTTCAAAAGCTTAAACTGTGTGCTCTATTTTTCAAACTTTGTACAATTGCTTTCCATGCTCATTAAGTAATTCACAATGCCCATTGAGAACACCTTCAATACCTTTTGAAAAGGGCCAACGCCCGTTTTGAGTTTCAAAAGCGTTAGCTTAAGCTTGGACATTTTTCCAACGCTTGTTGCAATTATGCAACACCTGTTATTAAGCCAAATCAATACTCCTTGCGAAACTTCAATGCTCGTGGTGAGTTCTAGCATAACTCAAACCAAAGTAGTTCTCCAATGCTTGTTGCAAAGGGATAATGCTCGTTACGAGGTTCAGAAGACTTAGGCAATTTGCAGCATCCAATCAACTTTCATTCTTCATCCTTCAATGTTTATTGAATGGTTCAATGCTCATTAAACTTGTACAATGCCCATTGAACTTGTTCTGACCCTTTAACGCTCGTCAGGTCTTGGGGTCACATGCTTTCTAAATATTCTCCCTCTAGCATTCACAATAATCTCCCCTTTTAACATCATCCGGTTGTTCAAATCATCCAATAATATTAAAGTATAAATATTAGAACCTCTTTTGGTTTTGTTATACTTTTATTATCATTCAAAGTAAATGAGTGAGTTCACTACCTTAAGGTAACATGTTCTCCAAACATTCTCCCCCTAGTATTCACAATACAATGAAAACCTTAATAGTCTTTTGAACTATTTTTTCCATGATTGCCTTTTGACATTTATTGTTCTTCATGTCATAAAAGTCATCATCATGTATCAGTATGGTAGGCACTTGAGGTGGGGTAGTTAGGTTTGGTGGGGGATATGATAGGTACTATTTAGTTTTATGGTGTGGTGTCATCTTATGGGATATTTTAAGTTAAAAAGGTGGACATATTTGGGTATGAAAGTGCTAGTGGTTCGGGATGAGCTAGTGACTTCCCCTTCCACTATTTTCTATGAGATCAATCCTCCCATTCACTATTCCAATCATTTCCTTTATTTGCCTCATCGTGATTCCATCATTTTCTTCATTTCCTCTTTCATTTGGTTCAGAGCATTAGATTTTTCATTGATAACTCTTATGGTCGATCTAAAGCTTTATTCAAAGCTTGCCTCGAGATTCCTTCAAGTTAACATCTTCCCTTCCCCTTATGTTAATGATAATTTAAGATTTATGGTGATTGCAAAATGAAAGGGTTAGAATATGATGCATGTATGCATGAATGCATAAAGCTAAGTTAGAATGGCAAAAGCAAACATATGTAAACCTCCCTCTCATATATCACCCACACACATTGGTTTTAAAGCTCTTTCCTAGGACATTTTATCAATTTAGCCAGCATCAAAGGGCAGCCAGAATCTCTCATATCGATAACCATCCAAAATGGTGAACCTTTAAATTTGAGAAATATAATTCATATCAAGGACACACATATTTCCCAGCAATATTAGCCTGTGTGGCAACATTTTATAGCCTGCGTAGAAACAATATATGATATTTTATGTGGCAACAATAGTTAATAACCTATCTGGCAATGATCTATAGCATGTATGGCAATAATATATGATAGCTTATGCATGGTAATGATATCCTATAGTCTGTGGCAACAACATATGGTAGCTTATGTGGCAATAACATTTGACAGCTTGTATGGCATTAAAGATTAGAAATTCTTTATTTTGTGCATAAATGGGATGATGAGTTATTTATATTTAAATACTTGTGCTATTTGAGATTGAAGTGTCATTACGTGATTACTTACTGAGTATGCAAGCTCACTCCTTTGCATTTAATTTTCTTTCAAACAGAGTAGACTAGAAATTGCATCCAATCTGCATTTTGAAGTTATTGTCTAGCAATCTGATAAAGGTTGGGCTAGTATGCAATCTTTTAGTGTCTTTTTATTTCAGCCATTTACATTTATTGTAAATAGTTATAATGTTGTAATATAAGATATATAAAGTGATCAAAACAATGAAGAAGGGCCTTTTAATTATAATGAGATGTCATGAGAGAGTTTTAATGTTGTTGTATCACTTTAATACTTCATGCTTTATGAATGAGTTAATGCATATGCTTTGGAAATGATTATTAAATATGAATCCACAACTCAAGCTACTTAGCAGACTAAGCAAAGTAAGATAAATAAAAATCTAAGATTTAGGATGTCAAATAAAAAGATTTGAAAATATCCACACTAAAAAAAATAACTGAATTAATTTGAACCATAATAGTAATTTGAAATGGTACGATTATTAATTTTTATTCGATCTTAATAATCAAACCAAACCAATCCAGACTAAACTTATATATATATATATATATATATA
>CATIWR010003435.1:0-25322 GCA_949677035.1 Omphalea diandra | reverse complement strand
TTGATCCTTTTGCCTGTCTGAGTTTTCACCATCTTTTTTCATTTAAGGAAAACTCCTAACACTTCATCCTTTGTCTTCATTGTATACACCCATACTCTCCGAGAAAAATCATCAACAAAAGTCACATAATAGTGTTTCCCTTCCAAAGAACTAGTTTTGGAGGGATTTCAAACATCAGAGTGAACATAATCCAAGATACCTTTAGTATTATGGATTGTTGTCCCAAATTTGACCTTTGTTTGCTTCCCTTTGATGCAATGCTCAAAAAAATCCAATTTGCAAGTTTGCACTCCTTTCAATAATCCTTGCTTAGCAAGCAAATTCAAGGATTTTTCTCTAGCATGCCCCAAGCGCATATGTCATAGCTTGGTTACTTTTGTCTCTCGATCATCTATAGAAATTGTTGCTGCTACTGTCCCTGTAACTGTACTACCCAGATAGTGATACAGATTGTTGTTCTTTTGAATTCCCTTCAATATCACACGTGCACCAGAGATAATCTTCATCACTCCATTTTTCACTTTCACCTCGAACCCTTTTGAGTCTAGGATCTCGACAAAGATGAGATTTTTGCTCGATTTTGGTACATAACGAACATCTGTTAAGGTGATGATTGATTCATCCGCATTTCTCAAGCGAATCGAACCAATCCCATATGTTGTCAAAGGGATATTATTTGCTGTGTAGACAACTCCACCATTTTTAAGTTCTTTAAAATCAAAGAACCATTCTTTGTTGGGACACATATGATAGCTACATGTTGAATCTAGTAGCCATACATCATAAGAACCATTTGATGATGTAGCAAGTGAGTAATCTGACACTGCATCATCAATCTCAACAACACTTAATTCTGCTACAGCTTTTCCTTTATCGGGATTACACTTATTTCTCAGTTTTGGACAATCCTTCTTCCAGTGCCCCTTTTCTCTACAAAAGGCACACTCATCTTTGCTCAACTTGGGCCTTGACTTGGATCTTCCCTTTTTTCTCCTACTTGGATTCTGTGAACGACCTCTGATTACCAAAACTTCTGCATCTATGCTGGAACTAACCTTCTATTCCTTCTTTCTTAGTTCATAACTGTATAAGACAACACATGCTTCTTTAAGAGATATATCAGTCTTCCCGTGAAACAGAGTAGTTTCAAGAAACTCAAACTCCTCGGTAAGTGATCCCAACAACATCAGAGCTAGATCCCCATCTTTAAATGTCTCATCTACATTCACCAGATCAGTAACCAACTGATTAAAACTGGTAACGTGATCATTCATTGTGGTACCCGGTACACAAGTGAAGGGAAACAACCTCTTCTTCATGTGAAGCTTATTCTAGCTGCTTTTATTCAGAAATTTTTCTTCTAGTGTTTTCCATAAATTACTTGCAGATGTTTCTTTCGAGAATGCATACCTTTGCTCTTTAGAAAGACATGATCGAATTGTATCACATGTCAATCGATTGATCGTCTTCCAATCTTTCTCCTCAACATCATTCGGTTTCTCATCTACAATGACAATATCTGGACCTTGCTGAAAAAGAGCGTCTAGAACTTCACTTTGCCACATACCAAAATGGCATGTGCTATCAAAGATTTTCACCGCCAATTTTGAATTTGCCACGGTAGCTCTCGCCCAGATAGGTTGTGATGAAACTGTCGACGTGGTAGGTGTGGATAATTTTAAAGAGCTCTCCATTTCGATTACAAAATTTTTCAATAGCCTTCAAAGCAGAATACAATTAGCCCAAGGAAATCTTTTCTGATGTGGAAGATCATATTAAATTGCAACCACAGAGCATACTAAGAGTAACATTTGGCTCTGATACCAATTGTTGTGGAATAAGGGTAATATTCCACCCACCAAATTTACCTAATCAATTTATAGGTGAATAAAGAGTGAAAAATTGTACTGAAAAATCACACTATAGTTGATTCCCAGGAAAGATTGGAGGGGTCACAAGCGGTACCACTTAAAACCTAATCTCCTTAGACAGAATCACCCTAATAGTAATTTAACAACACAATATATCACTACAACTATACCTTACAAAATAGCTATTGAAAAATAAAGACAAAAATAAGAACACAAGAATTTAACGAGATTCGGCTAATTATGCCTACGTCCTCAAATACTACTAAGAAAAAAGACTACAAAGTGAAATATTACAAAAGAGGGAGAAATATTAAAAATTGCATAAGAGATGAGTAGACAATTTTGGGATGATCAAACTAAAGTAATTAACTCTATTTATAACAAAATAAAATACTATTCATTTTGTAAACAATCGATGTGGGATATGACTCTATTTATAACAAAAAGAACTTTTTTTTCTTTGTTATTTCTTCGATGTGAGATATCAAAATGAACCACCATAATCAACAACACTTGTCTCTGAATCTGGCATATGCACTTCCATTAATTGGATGTAAATTTGAAGTTTGAGTCATTTCGTCATATAGTATGGGAGGGAGTGAGATGGTCAAAAGCTTAACTAGGGAGTTTTTTTGGTTTCCATTTTCAGAAAATAGGTAATTGATTTTTGTTTTCTTGTAAAATTTTTCACGTAAACTTTCACCTTCTTGTCATTCTGAACAATGAATTTAAATTGTGGTTGCGGTCAAGATTACTATCACGATTGTGTATAATGGTAACGGTGCTATCGTGGCCCTAATGTAATAGTAATAGTAAACCGCTACATAATTTTTATTTGGAAAATTGCAAAAGTTGCAAATTAAGAACTATTTTCACAAGTCACTAAAATTATAAATTTCAACTAACTAATAAGCGTAAATTTTGCTCTTTATTTATTTATTTTTTTTGAGTTAATCTGTAAAGAATTTTTGAAAAGTAAGCTTGCTGAATTTTGACTTCACACAAATGAAATGAAAGAAGAAGAAACAAAAGAGGAGAAGAAAAAACATGCAAAAAGAGAATGTGCTCAGATATGTGATAGCCATTACGGCCGTTATGGTTACAGAAAATTTTTGACCGCTAAATAACTGCTATAACAGTAACGAAAGGGAAAAATACCATTACATAACGGCCGTTACATTATGTAATGGTTGTTATTTAATTCCATGTTCTGAACTTCAGCCAATATTTTTCTTGGCTTATTTTATTTATACCATCAGTACTAAGTAGGTGCTCTTTAAATACTCAGTAGAGTAGGTGTTGAATTATATGGTTTTAGCATCTCAACCTCTATGCCCCTCAGCTTGTGGTACTTCTTGCTTACAATTAATAAAGACTCAAGGTCGTGCATTTTGCCTTCCATAAGTTGCATTCTCCAATTCATCATCTTAATTTCTTATTTATGGATTATTTACTTTCTTACTTTTCCAACATTACATGAGTCAAAGATAGGTGTGTACCAAATGACCAATTTATGCAAAATTCCTGTTAGGGTGTGCTCAAATGAGAACATATAGCATTCTTCTTTATTTATATAGTCATCACAACGAGGAAAAGATTTTGAATCAAATGTCTTTTAGTGACCCTAATCTTAATGCAAATACCAAAAGATTGATTTTTATTTCCTTTTCTGGAGCTTCCAGTCTTACATTGAATGTTCTTGGTAGGTCACTAAGAGCAATTAGTATGGACAAAAAAACTGCTAAGGCAGCTCCATCTTCTTTTGGTTTGAAAAGTGATGAAAGGGCAGAGAACAGGAAAGAGGTACTCATTGGACCCCCTAGCCTCCTCACACTTTCTCTTAGACAAATTATTTTATGATGCTTTAGATAGCTTGAACATACAATATCGTTTTCCATTAGCCGCTTGAGTTAATATATCTTTAACAATTTGTCTCAGTTTTCCAAGAAATTGGAAGAGAAATCAAAATCTAAAGAGGCTAAGACTACACGCCTTCAAACAAAATCAAAGGTACACTTCCACCTTTTAGCATTTTTCCATTGTTAAGTGCATGCCAATGGGATCCAGACAAGAAAGTTGCCAAATGGATGTGTATACACTTGTACTATTTATTTTCTGATATAGGTGATTGGAGGTTCGCTCTACTTTAATATCACTAAATCATAAAAAACAATCATTTTGTTTTGTGAAATGATTGGCATGTTTTTGACATTCTATGCTAATTACAGGACGAAAAAGGGGCAGAGATTAGAAAGCTAAGACAGTCTCCTAATTTCAAAGCCACGCCCATGACAGGTTTTTATCGGGGACAAAAAGAATCAAAAGGCCCGTTGGATAAGGTATGTCAGTTTTATGAATTCTTTCCACATTGACAGAGAGTTTTTGGAAAGCAATTAAAAACATAATATACCAATTGGGGAGGTTTCATTTTCCATCTTTCTTCTTCTCTACTCTTCTTATTCCCTTTCTTGTATTCTTTTTTCCATACATAGAATGTCTGCACCAGCATTTTCTAAGCATTGGTGGAAAGCATGGGCCAATAGGCCTGTACATTTTCCTCATATTTTGCTGTCTGGAGATTTCTTCCATAATTGGAGTGAAAACTTAACTTTTAAGCTAAAGCTAACTGCCAGTATTACTAGTGAAGGTATATGAAGTGGAGGGGCCGATGACCGCTCTGCTTAAAATTTTATTCTGTCAAGTGGGCATCACTTTGAATTGGTCACAAGGAGCATGATGACCTGTCACTGTTAGCATGAGTCACTTGATTTACTTTTATCAAAAAGTAAATTCAATTTTTTTGAAACTTCCAAAAAAGATATGATTTTATAATTAAAAGAAAATTCAGTAATTATCATGTGTGACTGACTGACATCTGTAGGAAATGTCTTTATCAAGTCACTAACAAAACACTTTAATCAAAGAATGGTCTCAGTTTATTTTTATTGTAGGTATCTGTTTAAGCTTTGTGACCATGTTTTCACTATCAATGAAATTTAATTTATTGATTTTCAGGAAAATAAAGCTGTAACTAAAATTGAGTTCTCAGAAAAGCAATGCATAAAATTGTTTGAGGTAAAACATTTTGATTTTTGAGTTTGATTCTGGTCCCAATAGAGCTAGGGTAGTTGAGGTGGTGTGACATAAGAGCCAACGAGTCTTCTGATGAATTATGAGGAAAATTAGTTGAAGGAAATAGTCTCTATTTTCTTATATCATTTTGAGATTTAAGTAAGGAGATATACATGTTTAAGCACTACATTGGACCTTCTGGTCATTCTTGCCTGAAGTTCTTTCTAATCATGTCATTTTCTCATTAACAAGCTTCCATGCTTCCTACATGCTGATCAAATTTTGATGGTTTCCTCGAGAGTAAGAAAAAAGATGAGGACACATGCATGGTGAAGAATATTCTTTTGCTTCTATTTTTTAAAAAAGATATTCCTCCATATACGTTTATGAACTATTACAACTGTAAATGCAGGAGGGTTCCAAGACACTTGAGATATAGAAGCACGCAGTACGCCATTAATTACCCAGAATAGAAGAGTCTGAAATGTTTCATTTAAATGAACAATTGTTGGTCTGGCGACAGCATTGATCTAGTATCCCGCTTCAGAAGCTGCATATGCGGACAGGACAATATATAAAGAAAATGGTTTCCAGTTGCAACCCTGCCATGCTAGGGTCAATAGGGAAACATTGTATATTGAGTTGCTACAAGGAAAAACCAGATATCATCGATCAAGTTGTCTGGATAGGATATGTTAGCAATGTACCAGGAGAGATTAGAACTACTTCCCTCTCATGTCTACCTCTTCCGACATATATATATATACAGGAGAAATTTGTAATATGAGGTGACATTGTAATTGATGATTGCTAGTTGCAACCATACATTTGTAAGGACACTGATTTGTCTTTTCGTCAACAAAATTATTTCTGTTGCTGGAAGTGCAAATTCATGCAACCTTTTTCTGCCTCAAGGACATTCTCAGTATGCAAAACTTGATGGTCGTGTTGGATTGAGCATCGTTGAAAAGCAGTGTTTACTATAAATGTTTTGTTTTTACTCTGGACATTGTGATTAAACTACTTTTTTAGTTGTAACAAGCAATAAAAATATTTGTTCATTGCGGAAATTTTTTTTAATATTAAAATATTTATATAAATGAGTTTTAACTTAATGATATTGAAGTGTCTTTAAAAGTATAAGATTATAAGTTTATAATAAAGATAATAATGATACATTTTAATTGTATACTAATGCAACATTAAATTAAACTATTTACTGCATTTATTTTATAACAATTATTAGTTTAGGTACACTTATGATTGTTTTGCTTGATTTTAATTTAAATACTACATTTTAAGTATCTAAACAAAGATTTAATTTCAAAATTTTTATATCACTTATCTTTTATCAGAGTTTTGTATTATACATAAATATAGGGTAAAATAAATAATCAAAAAATTTATTCTCATAATAGTGAAACGAGGTTGCTAAGTAAATTTATTAGTAGAAATTTAATATTTATCATAACATTAAAAATTAATAAACTAGAATATTTACAAATCAAGCGAATCTATGGTAAAAATTATATTTTATGTTAACTAACTATCTATAGTTAATCAATTTTAAACAGGAAAAAATTAAAACAAGAAAAAGAGATAGTGTGACATTATTCAATTCATTGATAATAAAAAATATTTATCAATGAAATTAATATACACTGAAATCCAAAAAAAAAAATAATTGTCAATTTTTTAAATTAAAATAAAATTTAGTAGAATTTAAATATTTATAACTACATCAAAATTTAATAATAAATATAATGAACATAAATCAAGCAAATTACATTAAAAATTCTATTTAACGATGCAAATTTTTTAAACAAAAGGGGGAGGGGAATGATTGGAGAGGGAAGAGGAGATAGGGAACTGTAACGCATGTCACAGCTCTAAGAACAGTGCCATATGTTTCAGCTTTTGGCGTACATATGGTCTAAGAGAAATGATTGGACAAATTTAAACAGTTTTTAGTTGGTTACTTTTGTACGGACACTCCGTTTTTAGAAGGAACTTAAATAACAACTAGCTTCTTGAGAGGCAATTAGTTGTCCGAACCAACCCCAGTCCAAATGCGACGGAACTGGTAAATGATCCACTCATCATTCTTCAAACTGCAAGTGGTAATGTTTCACAAGGAATGGACCACAATTCATTTTTCCTTTTAGTACATCTGAAACATTTAAAAGGAAAGGATTGATGATTAGTAATCAAATGACAACAAATCTTTTTCTTTTACTCTATGTTTATTTTTTTCTTCATATTTAGATAAAAATGAGAGAAAAAAATAACTTTGTTTTTTCTTATTTGAAAAGCAAAATATAAAAGAAAAAAATTGTTATTTTGTGTATTTTCTATTTTACCCTTATAATGGATGTGTTTTAGTTTTTTAGTATAGGAAGATAGATCATGGGCATAAATGAAAATGTACAAAAATTCCTTCAATATTCAACATTTTCTCTCATTTTTAGAGGGAAAATAAAACTGTATTTTCTTTCCTTCTATATTTTCCTCCTTTTTTCAAATAGAGGAAAATGTCTTTCTTCCCTTATTTTACCTCCTTCAAAACAAAGAGTTAATATCTAATTATTGGCCTAGTAATTCAATAACACTAATAATAGCAACTTAGTCTCTTTTTTTTTTATTGCAAATGACTTGTGCTTTATGCTTACTTAAATTTCTTAGTTTCCTCTCTTATTTTGATTTCACTCTTATTTTACCTCCTCCCAAAAACAGGATTAATATCTAATTATTGGACTGGTAATCCAATAACACTAATAATGGCAACTAAGATTGCTTAGTCTGGTTTTTTTTTTTTTTTTGCAAATGACTTTCTCCATACCTACTCAAGTCTTAAACTAGCTAATTGGGCCTGAAACATGTAGAACCTCTTTAATTCTGATCCCTATTCCAAATACCGGAAAGTGGATCTCTCACTCATGATTTAATAACAATTGAGTCCTATTCTTAAAATAAAATAAAAATTAAATTAAATTAAATTAAAAAAAAAAAAAAAAAAAAAGAGTCCCTGTGGTCAAAGTTTCAACCCAAAAATTCATGAAATTTTCAACATGCCAACAGGCAAATCATTAATGGGGATTGGCCATACTTCCGTTGATTGAGGTGTGATTTTTAGCTCCATTTTGTCTTGTTCTCTTGTATCCTTCGTTAGATGCTTTTCAATGGCCATTAATCACGCTGCCCGTATAGAATACATTTTCTTTGAGCTAATTGGGCTCCAACCGTTTAAACTTGTAATCTTGTAGTTCTAGTGACTTTCTAATATCATTCAACTAAAGCTTATTAGTTAAATACATTAAATTCAATCAATGGATGCATAGAATGCTCACATAACGCAAGACCAGAAAAAGGAGGAAGAACAGAAATCAGCACTAGATTTTTGTTAAGGATTAGCTGATGGAATGAATCCATCAATTGTAGGATTTCCAAATCAAAGCCTTTGCACTTTCAGAGACTAATGGCATGGACAGATTTAAACCAGCAATGCAAAAAACTTGCAACTTTCTAAGGTTTAGAAAACAATTTGATAATTTCAAAACTCACTCGCCTTCATTTTTGCATCTCAACGAATTTTCATACAGTGACTATATACAAATTATCTAATCTTCTTTTCTGTGACAAATTCATTCTCAAAAATCAGTATCTGATTCACTTGAACTGCTGCTAGATTTTTCTTTCATGAAATGTTCAGGCAAGTTTGGGAACCTCACTGGCACACCTCTTGCTGCTGGTGACATTGGTGAAGATCCAAACTTTGAAGACGGCCCTTTCTTTTTCTGCAGATTTCGAGCAATTTCTATGCAAACCTGATCAACCATGCTTAAAAAGTCCTTAATTATAACAAACAATTGAAGTGGATGAGCTCCTTTGTTCTTGGAAGCTCCTGCTTGATAATATTCTGTTGTTTTCTGTACGAGTTCCATTATCCTCATTTGCTCATCTTTCAACACCTTTATTTCTTCCTCTGCTGCTTCAAGAAAACCTTTCATAACTCTTCCAAATCCTCCTTCCTCATTATCAGCACGATGCAATGCAATTTGCCTAACGTCTGCTATGCGAGCTTTGAGCGCTGAGCAAGTGCCTGCAAAGCCGTCATAATCTATTTGGGCTGCTTTCTTTACATTAGAGAATTCAGAACTTAGCCCTCCTACCATCGGTAATCCTAGCATTATATATTCCTTCTCTCTTTCCTCTTTTGATGCTAAGTTCGAAGTGTTTATGCTGCTGCTGCTGGTTCCACTTAGGCTGTGATTTCGGTTTATCAAACAACGTTTGCCCTCTACCCGAACAACTTCTTCCACAATGAAGTGAAGCATAGTGGTTTTTCCATCTGTACTTTTAACGTCGGATAGTTTTCGAAGTGAAATTAGATCAAATGCTTGTGCATTTCCTCTAGAGGTTCCCGCATTCATGCGGTTACCAGCCTTCAGGATTGCTTCTAAAAGTTTCATGAATAGCCCTCGATTTCGAAGCTCCTTGCAGCCTAATTCAAGTGTTTGTAAAGATTCCTTAAACTGGAGAATCACAGAATCATAATTCTGTCTGAAAAGCATAGCGTTAAGGCGAGTAAAAGCTGTCGGAACAGCTTTCAGCAGATGGAATAGGAAAGACTCAGCATCTGCAAGTCTACTGATATCCCCTACGAATTCGAGGATTTGGGATATTTCTTCCGTGGTTGGAGCAATTCTCATAAGCTTTTCAAGAGTATCTGCAGATAGGCCTTGTCCATCAGTTAGTGCATCAAGGATTTCCTCATGAGAAATGCCAAGAGATTTTAGCACAATTGCTATGTTCTGTGATTTCCTGGCATCAAGAATGGCAATTTGTGATGGTGGGCTGCCATTCTGATTCTTGGTTTCACTTGTTTCTCCTTTCCTGGGGGATTTTCGGTTGGTTGCTACATATCCAAAGAGGGCTTCCATAAGATCATCATCAACCCTGGAACACATATAGAGAAAATTTTTAGAATCTAAGAAAAAAACGACAAACATTCTTTCAATAATTAGGCTCTGATTAGAGGTTGAACTCGCAATTTTTAATTCCTGACGACTATTCCAGTACCACTGAAAACCAAAATGAATAAATGATAAATTGCAATTTAGTGATTTACCTAAAAGAGCCACCGCCAATTTTGTCCCACACCATGGAATGATCAGTATTCCTGTTCACTTTATCCCAATGCAATGGCTTCAGTTTCACCTGACCATTCCCATTGTGTTCTCCATTTGAGGACTCCTCCCTTGGTGGCATTCTTTTACCCACTGTGGATCTTGAAGACGTAGGCAACCCAGCCGGTTTAGGCAGGGGAGGTGGCGGTGGTGTATTAATATTTTTCTTTTCTGGAATTGGAGGTATTGGAGGTGGCATTGTATTACTTTTTTTAGACGGGACAGTTGGAGGCGGAAGTGATATTGAATTACTTTTCTTGGCTGGGACAGGTGGAGGTGGAGGTGGTGTTGAATTATTTTTCTTTGCTGGAATTGGAGGTGGTGCAGACCATTGCTCAGCTGCTATTAAAACTGAAGGTGTTGGTGGTGGCGGAGGAGGAGGAGGAGGATTTAGTGTTTGACTTATTAAATTTGGTTTTTCAGAAATTCCAGGCGCAACTTTATCATGGGAAGTGGATGACTTTCCTCGAAGCAAAGGAATTTCTTGTACCGGCTCAGACTTCCATCGCTGCCCATTTCTTGCTTCAACCGTCTCATCATAATCATCTTCTTGTTCTCGTGCACTATTGATAACCACCTTGTTAAAACTTGCAATAACATTCTTGTTTTCATCTTCAAGTTTTCTCCAGTAAAGAGCATCCAATCCATCTTCATCGACGATCAACCCTTTAAGATTCCCGACAACTCTCGCAAACTGATTATCAAGCACCACTGGAGGCCGCGGCTGCCCTCCGCCTGCAGCATTATCAGTACCGACTTTCTTGGATCTTCTATTACGAACATATCTGTGTGCGAAAAAGAAGATAAAGGTGGCAACAACAAAAGTGCATGCCGCAGTAGCAGCTACAGCCTTCGCAACGGTTCTACTCGACGAGGAGCTGCGTTGCGGAAGTTGCAACGGCGGTGGAGGCGAGGAAGGGGAGCTTGGATTAGTGGGTGGTGGTGGTGGAGGAGATGGAAAAACGACTGGAAAGGGAAAGAAAGTTTCAATATTTTGAGGAGAATCTGCGAATTGGGAAGAAGAGAGAGGAAAAATAAAAGAAACGAAGAAGAAGACGAAAAAGAAGCATGGCCGGCGCATGTTGATGAGAGGCAGGCCACGAAGATGATGGTGATGAGGATGAGCAAATGAATTTGTTGTGATGTTTTTATTTGTTTATTATTATTTTTTTTAGGATAAACGGAGGTTTCTGCTGTGCTTTTGTATTATTGGTTTTGGTTTTGCTTGACAATTTCAAAGAGCAGTAGTTAGTTGCTTCCATTTCTTTCAGTTTTGGTAAGTTGCCACCATGCTCCCTTTCCCGGGCTTTTCTATTCTTTTTTTTTTTTAATTAACTTTTAATTCATCATTTAACTAAACTATGGTTATGTATAAGTGCGTGGTGTACTTAAAAAGCCAAAATACCAATTACACCTCTAAATTTATTTTCTAGTGATAATAAATGATAAAATAAATTTTTTCGTTAATTTAAATTTACTTTGAACTTATATTTTTTCTTCAAATTTACTCATAATCAATACTTTTACATACAATTTCACTCTTTTTTAACTCATTTTTCTCTATATTTGTTGCAGTTGAATAAACTAACATAATTATTATTTAATAAATATATTATTGTATCAAAGTGAAACTGTATTTTTGAAATATGAGGATTTAAAGATTTTTAGAATTTAAGAAAAATTATATTTTTATCGAAATACATCTAAGTCCAGTTATTTTAAATGTATTATATGACCGTATAATTTTACTCATTCATCTAACTGCAGCAGATATAGAAATAAATGAGTTAAATATGAGTATAATAGTGTACAAAAGTATCACTCATGGGTAAATTTAACGAAAAAAATATAAATTTATGAGTAAATTTGACAAAAAGTTCATTTTATTTTTCATTGTCATTAAAAAACAAGTTCAAAAATATATTTGATACTTTAACCATATTTAAAAGTATTACACCCTTTTGATAAAGATAAAAATATAATTAAATGAATAAGAGGTTGCATTCTTGGAATGTTTTAATATTAGAAAAAGTTATTTTCTTTTTTTCAATTATCAACATATACAATTAATTTTGATCTCATATTTAGTGTTAGATAATTGATTATCATTTTGTCAATTAACTGTTAATTTAATATAAAAATTTAATATTTATCAAATTAACTCTTTGACACATGAAAAATTAACTCTTTAACACATGAACAATTAGGATTTGTATATTAAACTATCTAATTAATAGTAACTATAAATAGAAATAAAAATCATTGAACAATTATACATACGCAATTAAAAAATACAAGATTAAAAAATATTTTTCATATGTTATCAAATTTTTTTAAATAAACATTGTTTACTTAATCTCATATTTTATATAAATATTTTATTTTATTAATATTTTAAATTATATATTAAATTATAATTGTGAATTATTGACTCACACTCTATAAAAATGAGACCATTAAACCAAAACTTTTAAGGAAGCACCATTAAAAAAGATTAATTAGGATTACAACACATTTCATTAACTAAGATTTCAATTTACTTTTAAGCATGAACAAAGATTCTAATTTTGAAATGAATATAGGCAGTGGATATGCAATTATTAATGGTTTACCCTGTCAAAGACTGGAATGAGTGCTGGGGATGAGAGAATATGTGTATCTAACATTTGATCAACTGTATAATATGTGTGCATTTATAGGTGAATTAATGATATCTATATAATAATTGAAGATTGTTGATCCATGGACGTTATTAATTAAGGAAACAATAAGGCAATGTGTAAAGTGTCAATCTTCTAATCATTAGCATTAAGAAGCTTTCCAATTAATTAATCAAAAGTGGCAATGAAAAGGTCCAAAATGTGGAATGGTTATCAAAGGCAGAAAAAAGTAACAGTAGGCATATCATCATCATAATCATAGGCCCGAAGATGATATAATTTTTGAAAACCAAAACAAAGTTGCTCACCAAATGGTTAATTGTCATCATAATCTTGGCTTTATTATATTATTGCTTTTAACTCCATGATATAAATAATAGTGGTTGAGGGAGATGTTACAAAGTATTTCTTTCATATTGCTCCCCCAATCAGTGCTGACATCTGATACTTTGGTCAATTTTTGAGTTATAGTCAAATTGATTTGGTTGACTCAGGCCGCTAATTACTACAGTTGGACTGTTTCATTTCATTTATCAGCTTCAGCATGTACTTCTCTTATTTGAAGGAAAGTTTCTTTTTATATGTACATATATTTTTATTATCTAATTTTAAAGTTTAAACTCTAGTTAATATATGTGGAGGAAAGCAAATTCATACATGAATCGAGATATGTCAATGGAAACCCTAGAACTGAAAATGATGAAATTATTAATAAAGTAGGTAAGGTTTTTTTTTTTTTTTTTTTAATATAGAAAAAGGGGTAAATTAGATAAGGTTAGCATCGTATGGGTGCGGGAAATGTATGGTTGAATCGGTTGGAGGAAGTTGTGACAAATTCCTATTAGTGACATTTGGAGGAATTGAATGGTGTAGTGGCTGGTTTAGTGTGACAGATCATTTCGAATTTTGGCAGCCTGACCTTCATAATTGCTTGTAGATGTGAGCAAAATATCCAAAAAATAAATAAATAAATAAAACTCAACCGAATCAAATCGATATTGGCTGGTTTGTTTTGTATGGTTTATATGGTAAATTTGTTCAATTTAATTAAAAAAACAAGTGGTATTTAATAAATTAAAAAATCAAGTATTGAAAATTTAAAATTGAATAATTTTGATATTAGAAAATAAAGTTAAATCAGTTTAGTGTTGCAAAAATTTTAAAAATTAAATTATTATTGAATTTATTAAATATTTAATTAAAATTTTTAATATAAAATATAATTATTTTTTTCTTATTTTCAGCAAAACATTTAAGAATATTTATTTAATTTGCCGTACTAATAAATATAATATGAATCCTCAATTCCTTTCTCATTCCAACAGCCATCGTCTCCCCTTTCTTTCGTTTCTTCTTCATTTTTTTTTGTTTTTTTATATTCTGTCTTTTTCTTTGCTCTCAAGTCTCTAACTCTCCATTTCTTTGCTTTAGACTTAAAAAGTGATATGATATGCAGTGTGGGTAAATTGTTGCGGTGGATGAAGAAAGGTAGGGACAAACTATTTTATATTTTTTGTTGTTTGTCCGAAATTGAGGATTTTCAGTTTATTTTTAGAATTAGCAAACTACTTTTTTTTTTTTTTTTTTTTTTTAAGTTTGCTTTGACTGCTATGCTTACATGTGGACCTATTACTTTGTATGTGGCATGGAACAAAGAATTGTAACATTTTTTTAATTAAAAAAACTAAATTCCATTCAGTTTAATTTAATTTAATTTATATTTTATATAATCTAATTAAAAATATAAATAAAAATAGACTGAATTAATGAATATTTATTTTCATATATACATTACACTATTGTATATAATATTATTGTAATTGATATTTTTTTAAGTAATTAAATAATAATTTTATTGGTATATAATTAGTTATTATTTTAACTAATTTTATTTTTAATAGAATTATTATAAATAATTAATAAATTATGTGCATGATCTAAAACTTTACATAATCACATGATACGAGCAAGAATTCGTCATCATTGCCGAACACCATATCTCTTTTTTAATTTTCCTTCCACAACCATACTTAGTCAATTGCTGATGACCTACTGATATGAGTTACGTTTCTGGCCCAACCAGCCTCCACTTTTCTTTTCTTCTTCTTGATCTTAATTCTTCTAAGAAGCTTAGGTTTTGTTTCATTAGTGAGTTGAAGGCTTGCTCAAGTTTTTTTTTTTGAAAATGTAAAAGGAGAGAAACTAAATAATAAAAATAATATTAAATCGAAAAGTTAGATTTCTAGTTTCTCTTGACTTCTGTCATGGAACGAACAATTTTTATCTCACATTTTGTTTTAAGAGAAAATCAATGTTGATTATTGATAATTTCAGATAATTATATTTTTAAAAAGGCCAATAAATTGAATAAAAAACAATCTTAGATTTTATTCCCAGCATCTTATAATTGTTAAACGGGATTTGGTAGAATTTATTCCCAAAATATATATATATATACTATAATAGCCCAGTAACTTAAGTTTGTCTCTAATACCATATTAAATGGAATTGGATAGAATTTATTTCCAAAAACTAGTTTCAAGGAAAAAGGTGTTCAGTCCACCTATATACACTATAACAACTCAATAACTTAGCGATACGAGACAAATTCAACTTTTAACAATAATAACACCAAAAACAGCTAATCTAATGGCAGCTCTTCCTATCATTAACAATTTCGAAGGAAAAAATGGAAACAAATAACAAAATTAATAGGCAATATATGTTATATATACAATTTTAATTTTAAAGGCTAAGGAGTGTGGAGGCCTCTTGACAATAAGTTATGTAACTATAAGTTATGAAATCAGTAACTTTATTCATATATGACAACGGAGGAATTTAAATCCGAAATTTGAGATTTCATAAGATACAAATAAGTACACAATCATCTGATATAAATTAAAGTGTGTGGCTGCTATTTCCGTTTAATAGTTCTTGGTTCAGAATATAGGCATGAAAGAAAGTGTGTTAAAACAATAACAAGACAAGTCCATCCCATCTTCATAAGAAAAGAAGTTTCCCACCCAACCGTAACGGACAAATCATAATTAATTGTGTTTTCCTAGTCACAATTGATTTCGTGGCCAAAACGACATTCCAAACAGAAACAACACTAAATTGAAAATTTCTGTGAGCCACATATATTTTTCTTCTCAAAAAGAAAAAAAAAAAAAAAAAGAAAGCACATTTTTAGATAAGACATCATCGGGCACGTAAGCAAACTAAGCAAAAGGAAACACCCATTTGGCCCCAGCCCATTACCAAGTTCAAGGATTTAGGGAACTTTAGGACAAGTAATCTGAAATTGATTTTCACCAATTATTTTTAATGAAAGATTATCACCCTGGTTAGAATACAATTCTAGTAATATCGATTTTTTTTTTTATATTATTCCATTTTGTTCTCACTTAGAAAGGAATCGTCACGATTTGAACCCAACAACTTCTAGTGGACAACTCTATGATAGTAGGACATTTCATGACTGAAAATTAAACATAAATGGACAAATGGATTGGTTTACCTGCAAGTTGAGAGCCGAAATTGAAATTAAATGCTAAATTAGGATCATCTAACAAGACGAGCTCTCATTTGGCTGAATCGATCTCTTACACATGTAGCGGGTCCGATTGCCCTTCTGGGATTGGGATTATGTACAAGACCCAGATGAGGTTAAAGAGGAATTGGCCCCCTTGACAGCGGAGCAATGGCTATGTGTGCTGGTAGTATTGAGAGACAAGTTGACAAAAACCCCACACCGCACAGCTCCTTCTCGAGGGAACACTTCCAACAAACACAGTCTCATTTCAAATATTCCTTGTAGCAGACAATATCATGCCGATCTCCTAACCTCAATATCGTACCTGCCCCCAAATCAATGCATCACTCTATTCATATTGCCACTTGCCCATTATCCGTTATTTTATTTTTATTTTTTTTAAAAAAAAAGGCAATTCAAATTCAGATACACTTGTTTAAGTAATAATTTTGAATCTTCGACATTTATTTTTTAAAAAATTTAACTCTTTATGGACATATGAAATCAGAGAAAATTTTAATATCGTAAAATCAAAAGACTATTGGAGAAAAGTGCAATTTGATCCTTAAAACTGTGGTCAAATTAATTTAGTCTCATTATATTAGAATATTAAGTTCAATTAAATCCAAATTGTATTTGGAAAGAAACATTGTCTTCTCTATTACTATCACTGTAATTTAAAGGTAAACATTCAATCAATTCAGGTTCTATTAAAACAAAATGAAGTAAATTTTATATTATATGCCACAACCTAATATATGTTTAAAATAAATTGCTAGTAAGTTTCAAATCTATCCCAAAATACAAATTTTTTAAAATACATCATCGTCATTATTATTATTATTATTATTACTTTGGACTTACTAAACTCATTTTTAAAAAAACTTTAAAATTTATTTCTGGTTGAAATTTGATTTGATAAAATAATAATTTTTTTATTTCAGTTTCAAGTCATCTCAATTAAAAAATCTAAGGTTTTATCATAATTTTTTTAACTAACTGAAATTTTGATAATAATATTATTCCTCACCTCTTCTTGCATCAAATTCATTTTCATTAGACATTTTAAGCGAGATGTAATTTATTTTTCATCAATTAATAAAGAAACGAGTTTTAGTGGTAAATTAAGGCTTCAAATAGAAAATATGAGTGAAAGGATTAAAAAAAAAAAAACAAGGTAAATTTACAGAAATCAACTATGATAAAATAGATTGATAATGGATGCGATACAAAAAGAAAAAAAGAAAAGAGATTTCAACTCATTAAAAGAATCGTAACAAATTAATTGACTTTAACTACATTCGTTCTTTTTTATTTAAATTTTTACGATCTAATAATATTTATTTAGATAGTAGGCCATCTTAATTAGAGAATCCAACATTTCGTCATAACTTTTTGTTGAATGAAATCAAATCATGATAATCATATAAATTCTCATTTGTTTTCTCAATTGAGAATCTTTTTTTCTTCTGAAAAAAAGAGTTCGGATGGTACATTAAGCCTGCAAATAAAAAATTAGATAGAATAAAATAAAGTTTCTAAGTTTTGTCAAAATATACTATTTCATCTCTATATTTTTAAAAATGTATTAAAAATATTTTTAATTTGTCACTCTTAATTTTATTTCTATTTTTTTCTATATTTTTAAACATCTTATATTGGTTAAATAAGTATGAAATGTCTATAATATTCCTATTTTTTTCATCTTCGACTTCCATCGTTGTTACTCTTTCAATCTTTTATTTTTTATTGATCGGATATGAAATCAATAGAAACTATTGTATCTGAGTACACATTCGTCATTGCGCTTCTTTTAGGGATGTCAAAATAGATCATGATATGTGCATATAATTTAAAAATATATAAAATTAGTGAATTAGAATTTAGTAAATTCATGTTATAAATGGGTTGATTCATTTATAATATAACTTGAAACAGGTCGTGTAGCAAGTAGACACACGAATCTATTACAATCTATTTAATCTCAAGTGTCGTATTAATTTAATACTTATTCATTTATAATCTACATAATTTATATATAATATCAAAATTAAAAATGATTGTTTATATAAAATATATAAATATTTTTATGTATTTATATTTTTTAAAAGAATCTAAATGATATTTATTTAAAATTTATATATTTATATTTATTTATAAAATATTTATATTTTAATATTATATTAATAATAAGTTTAAAGAATATATAATTATAAATAATATTTTAATTTATTTGAGTAAAAATATAATATTTTTTAGTTATAAATTTATATTGATTGCGTGGATTTATGTGACCCTAAACTTTGCTTCTTCGTCTCCACATTTTGCCACTCCATTTCATGCAATTAGGGTACTAGGTTCGAAGTTTGGCTATGAGATCGCCCTTGCATGACCCCTAAATGGGATTGTCGTTTGGACCAGTGACCTTGACAGTCATGGTGTGGTCCATCTAAAATTCCACCTCCTTCCCTTTGTCGATTTCTGTTTATTGCTGAAAGAGAAAGAAAGAGAATCTTGAACCATTGTTTGTCTACCTCCTCCAAACCCATGCAATGCCAATGGTTGGCATTCGATTCGCATTATCGTCTTCCTTCTCTTAATGAGCTACTGCATTACGCTCACCTGGACAACATGCGTCGTATCTGGTGGCAAAAGGAAGGGAAGCAAGGACACATGTTATATACGAAATTATTATGGGAAAGACTACAATTTCGCTTTTGTATTCCAACGGATTCTAGACAATACATCTGTTGATTTTGTAAATTTATTCTATTTACTTAATCTAATTGTTGCTATGTTTGATTTATTACATTCCTAGTAATTTGTTCATCTGGGTACCTCAAAATTTCGAATTTCCTTATTGTTTTATTGTATTTTGGATTTATAAAGTTATTTTTGATTTGTTAAAGTTGTGTTCTTTGTGACATATAGTGGTACTATTATGGGTCTATTAAGATCGAAGGTGGACAAGAGGAAGAAGGGCTTTGTTTGGTTGTTATGGTAAGCATGAAGAATTTGTGTATGTCAAAATGTGAGGAAGAAGGATTTTGTCTTTTTTTTCTGTATTTTTTATGATGAACAAATGATTTAATTTCATTCGTTGTCTCTCAACTTACAATTAATGAATATTTAAATTTTTGAATGGAAAAAATGTATATAAAAATCCCTCAAATCAGAAAATATGCTCAGAAAGCTAATACGACACAAATGGTCATATTTTAAACTAACAAATCTCACTTTTCACGCTTTCTGAAATTTACTTTAGCTTTCTTCTCTTTCCTAAACTTGAAAACACACTGTCATTTATTTTCTCTTTTCTTTCTCAATTGTCCCTCTTAAAAGCACTCATTCTCCACTGTTTTATTTTTTGAAAAGCTAAAGAGCTATCAGATGCGATTAGAAAAAAATAATTGTACTTTTACCCTGCACTTGGAAATAGTACAAAGGTGTGTCGGAATTGTGGACCACTTTTATGTCATGGTGAAAATAGAAAGAAAAATAGGTACCCCACTTGTTTGGAAGAGTATAAAATATTTATCATTATTTGTGTTTTTTTTTTTTTGAGAAAGCATAAGCAATGCTGATTTAAAATGCAATTTTTTTGTTTGTGTTTGGTTGTTTATTAATTTGAAGCTAAAAATAGGTTTGGGATTGTAAAATTTTAATGTGATGGCACAAGAGATTATAAAATATATCCAATAATTTTTCAAATGCAAATATGTTAATTGATTTTTGTTGTTAATTTGAAATTGCATATACTAATGTTGAGGGGTGCTTCATATTGTGTGTGAATTATGATGGGTTTATTGGAGAGTGGTCATGTGTAGATGGGAAGGAGCATTATTTTGAGTGTGATCCTGATTGTATGTCAAAGGTTAGGTTAGATAGCCTATTTTCCAAGTAATTAGCTTTAGATGGCCACATTCAATACTATTGGAGGCATCCTCATCAAGATTATAGGGATGGGTTGAAATTATTATCAAGTGACTATGATGTTTATGAGTTGTGTTTATATGGTATGGATGCTAAGGAGATTGATTTGTATGTGACACATCTCAATGCTCATGACATAATGGAGGCTATATCATCAGGAATCAAGAAAAAAAAAAAAAGGAGTTGTGATTGTGGAGTTGAGTGATGAACCAGTAAATGAAGAAGTGGGAGTGCATAGGCCGACGAAAAAATTAGAGATATTTAGGCCAGTTGTGAAGAGAGGGTTAAGTTTAAATATACCTCAATTGCCTTGTATTAAGTTTGGAAATGAGAAGGGTGTTTCAAGAGCTGGAAATTGTGAGAGGTTTAACAATACAAATACAAATGTTGATGAAAATACTGAAACAATAACGTAAAATAATTTTCAGGGCCAAAGTGTTAATGATGATGAATTCGCTGAAAAGGAAAAGGCAGATGAAGGGAATGGTGAGGATGTGGAAAGGGAGGATAATGTTGACAATGTAGATGGCAATGGAGATGCCAACGCAAATGGCAATGCAAATGTTGAAGATGATGGTACTTTTGTTAACCTTGATTATGATGTGTTAGATGAAGATGATGATCTTCAATAGGTGATCAATGACTGCCAGAAATCTACAGGGAGACCTCATGGCAGAGGATAAATTGTAATAAATAGAGGTTTTGAAGCTACACTGAGAAGTGATGAGAATGAAGATGTTGTGATTAATCATGATGATGACCCTGATTATATGCCAGTTAATGAGCTACATGGTGGAGATGATAATCATGAAGATGAAGAGGAAAGAGTTAGACTTCCAAAATTCAATGCAGAAAAAGATATGGTTGACCTTGATTTCAAAGTGGGGATGATTTTTCAAAATGAAAGTCAATTCATTGAAACTTGTAGACAACATAGGATAAATAACAGGTTTAAAGTGTGGTTTTCTAAGAATGACTTGGCGAGGTATAGGTGTGTGTGCTACAAAAAGTGTGCATGATAAGTTTTTGCTAGTAAGTTGCATATGAAAGACAAGGATGATCCAACCTTCCAAATCTAGAGTGTAAATTTGACATACAATTATGGTAGGAGCTTTAAAAACTTTCATATAATTTCTAAATGGCTAGCCAACAAATATTTAGAAGATTTTAGATCATAACCAAATTGGACCATTAATGGTATCATTGACAGAATTGGAGGAGATTTAGGGTTCAAAGTTGGGAGGATGAAACCTTAGAGGGCAAGAGACTTTGCTTTGAAGAAAATAAATGGAGATGAAGCTAAACAATATAGTAGGCTAATTGAATACAAACTGGAGTTGATAAGAACCAATCTAGGATCAATAGTGGAATTCTAAAAGGGTGGGAATGATTTCAAAAGAAGTATATGTGCTTGAGGCCACTAAATGAGGCTTTTAAAGCAAGTTATAGACCAATTATCTTTTTAGATGGTTGTTGGTTAAAAGGCACATGTGGGGGCCAATTACTTTGTGCAGTGTGTATAGACCTTAATGACTGCATATTTCCAATGGCATATGCAGTGGTGAAAGTAAAGAATAAAGAAAATTGGGTTTGATTTTTGGAGCTCTTGAAAGAAGACCTAAAGATGTACAATAGTTACTCATGGATTTTTTTAAGTGATAGGCAAAAGGTTCATTAATTTTATACTTTTATGGTTATCATTTTAAATTTATAATTTTTTGGTTATCATTTTATAGTAAATATTGTTTTACAAGGACTAATAAGGGCAATAAAGATGTTGTTCCCTCATTCAAAATATAGGACATGTGTAAGGCACTTATACCAAAACTTTGGAATCAAATGTAAGGGAAAAGAGCTCAAAGACATGTTGTGGAACTATCCTAGCAAGCTACTAGTCCAAACTTAATAAAGCAATGAAGGCCATTGAGGATGAGAATCTTGAAGCAAGAGAATGGCTAAGAGAAAGACCCTGCTAATATTAGAGTTGAGCATGCTTCTCATCTACAACTTGTTGTGATATCCTCCTCAATAATATGGTTGAGTGCTTCAACAGGTTTATACTAGATGGTAGGGAGAAAGCAATCATCACATTGTTTAAGATTATAAGAACCAAATTAATGAAGAGGTTATATGTTAGAAAGCAATAAATTAGGTAAGAATGAAGGTTTTTACGCCCTAAGATACAAAAAAAGTTGGACAAAATAAAAAATTTTGCATTCTTGAGCAAGCCATTGTTCAATGGCTTTCCTATGATACAAGTTGTTGCTCATGATGGCCAGTTTGTAGTGGATATGAATAAAAGGAGTTGTACATGTAGGAGGTAGGATTTAATAGGTATACCTTGCAGTCATGCAGTGGCATGCATAGTGGGCAACAAAGAAGAACTAGAGTTATATGTGGCTCATTGGTACCATGTTGCCACTTACCTTAAGGTGTACAGTCATGTTATAACTCAATAAATGGATATCAACTGTGGCAAAGTCTGCAAGGGGTATTAAGTTTATCCCACCAACACCTATTAAGGTTTAAAGTGGAAGGAAACAAAAAGCAAGAAGAAAAAAAAACGGAAGAGCTGGAAAAGGTAGCAACATCAAAAAGGGGAAAGCTTTCAAAAAAAGGAATAACAAAAATGACCTACTCCATTTGCAAACAAGTTGGTCATAACGCTTTTAGTCATGCACTAACAGAAATGGTAAAATTTTAACTATATTATTAAATACCACAATGCTTTTATAAGGCAAAGCCAAAAGGGAGATGCAAGCTATAGCCAATAAAAGGAAATCCCAAGCTTTAAACCCTAATGTTGCAGCATCTAATACAAGAAGAAACTTTGAACCTTAATACACAATCAAATGGACGATGGATATGTGTATTTGTGGTTTTTTTTTTATGTATTTGTGTGTTTGTTGAAAATAACTCTAAAATTTATATATTTGTGCATTTAAGCTTGACATTTATAAGTTATTATTGTAGGATAATAGTCAAACAACTCAAATGGCAAGCAACATTTCCCAACCCAGGAAAGTCAAAGTACTCCAAGCCAAGGGTAAACAAGATTTGAAGGTCCAAGCCAAGCAACATTTCAAGTGCCAAGCCAAACCACACATCAAGGGTTAAGACAAACCTCCAACTTAACACAGGCATCTCCATCCAATACCAGAAAGAGAAAGTCTCTTGGGTTTGCTACCAAAAAAAGCACCAAGGTCAGGGTGGCACTAAGTAGATACATATGAACATAGGAGATTATGTAAGGACTTTTTGTAATTTTTTGCCAAGATCTATCATGGTGGATATGCTAACTATTTGTAATGGACGTATGAATATAGATGTTTTGTTGGTATGCAACAAACATTCTTTTTGTATATTCTATTAGATCAATGAAAGTTGTTCTCTTTTTACACAAGTTTTGTTAGTAATTCACAGACAAATGTTATGAATTTGGAGACAAGATATAAAATAATTAACTTTTCCATTAATTTCATAAACCATCCATTTTTCATTACATAATTCCCTCACCCAACCAACATCTAACAGTTCAAACAATAACATCAAACTACATCAAACATCTTCATTCCTATGGCCACAATAAGCACTAGTAGTATCATTGGTATTTGCCATTTTCATTTGGTCACCATTATCTCTCGCTTGTTACCAACTATCTTCTTCTCCAATTCTTCAATTTTTTTTCATTCTCTAGTGTTTTTATCTTTCTGAGAAGACCAAGTATAACTTGGTTAGCCTAGAGGAAAAATCGTGGATCAACCTACTCAAAAAATTCATAAGGTCTCCTTCTTGTTTGCAGAAGAGAAACAGATTGCATTCATAACCGAATACACCAACTCTAAATGCATTTTATTCAAATCAAAACAAAAATACTTACACCATAGTAAACACATCCCAAGAACCTTCTACTAGGATTCCCATCACTCCAGGGCATGTTCAACGCACTTTTTTCTCCACAATCGCATATGGGGAGGTCATTTGGTCTATTTTGTTTTGGACATTTGTTATTGTTTTGAGATGGAGATTGAGTAGGAGTTTCAGACGACATTTAGGGTTTGTCTTAGAGAAAAGCAAAGATTAAGAATAGGGAGGGAAAGGAACAAAAGATTTTTCTTCGAATGGAACCAGAGAACAATTAGTTTGGCTTCAACTAAAACTATGGGTTTAAAGAGGTAAGAGACGCGTGTGTTCAAACTTAGGAGATAGATAAAAAAAAAGCTAAAGTTAATCTCGAGAAGCGTGAAAAATGGGTTGTCAGTTTAAAATATGACTGTTTGTGTGAGCAACGTGAAAAATAGGCTGTCAATTTAAAATATGATTGTCTGTGTCACATCAACTTTCCACCCATGTTTTCTAATTTAAGGAATTTTTATGTGTTTTTTTCTGTTTAGGGATTCTAATGTTCATTAGTTGTAAGTTGAGGGACAATGAGTGAAATTAAGAAGAGATGAGTTGCACATAATGGGATGAAATATTGTGTTTGTTGTGTAGTTATGGTATTAAAAAATATTTTAACTTTTTCCTTTAATTAATGTGGAAAAAAAACTTGAAATTAGACAAAATAACTATTTAATTTTATTGCAATAAAATAACAAAAGTTTATTATATATTTTTAAAAATAGTGTTTTTTAAAATATACGAACAAACTAATATATTTTGATGAAATTTAGAAATTATATAAAAAGTTTACCTAAAATTTTTTAGTGAGAAGATTTGAAAACGAGATGAATTTGCTAGAAAGACAACAATGACGAAGTAAATCATTGGCGGGGAGGGACAAAAATAAAAGGAAGAGGTGAGATTTCTACTCTTGATTGATTTGAAGAAAGTTTCTTGTTTTTAGTTTAATAATTTCTTTTCATCTCCTATTTTTTCCTCGCCCTTTATTTTACATACTGAAATAAAATAAGAAGGAATTGAAGATTTCTTTCAAATTTAAGGTTTATGGCTTTTGTTACTTTGTATTTTAATTATCAAACTAATTTTCATTGATCTGATTTTGGACTGGGATGATGATGGTTGTGGTGGTGTTGTATCGGATTAAAATAGAATAGAGGGA